>JAOWBB010013424.1:0-57763 GCA_028565995.1 Ricinus marginatus
GGGGAACCACCCCCCCCCCCCCCCCCCCGGGCATCATGGAGATTAGCCACATTTCGAGGATTTGTTCTTCATCTTTGCGAAACTTAATTTCAAACTGCTTAAATAACGGTTAAACATTAGGAGTTTGTGGACTTTTCCCTTTCGTACGAGTATTTAGGTTAGTTGCTGAATTCTTGCTTTTCGGTCGTTAAACTTTATGCTTTGACCGCATCGGAGTTTTGTATCTCATCGTTTTGGATGAGAATTTGAGGGGGTTAGGGGTTGATTTCATCCATACGCTATTGATCGAGTCCTTAATTGCAAAACGTGCATTAATGTCCGTACATCGTGCTGTCGTATCTTCGGGTCCGCGTGTGTTTGCGTTCACGCAGGAAAAACTTTTTATTTTCATTATTTGTCAAAAATGAAACTTAAAAAAAAGAAAAAGAAGAAAATTCGCTTTGATTTTTTTTGGTCTTTTTTCGAAACTTTAGATATAAATTTTGCGTACATATCTGCGAATGGTAAAATTGTTCGTATATTTTGGTGGAAATTTTTTTTTTTTTTGTCACTACACACATGACTCGGAGGGAAACAATTGTCGCTATTTAACGTCCATTAAGGTGATTTGTAAATTTTTCTGTACGACGACGGAATTATTTAAACGAATCGATTCGGTAATGTACTAATTCCGCAATTATTTTCACGTCGCTAAAAATAATGGAAGTTTTTCCCTGCGAAATACGACGTGTAAATGATTCAAAATTTAACTAAACGTTAGAGTGATTGCACCTTAGGCAAACGATGGAAATACCGTACCAAACAAAAGTTACAAAGGTTTACAAAAGAAGCACAAAAAAAATTATATATATATATATTTGTAAATATATGAAACAATGGAAAAATAACAGGGAAGCGTTGTTTTGGAAGGTTGACAGTGACTACCAATTCGCATGTTATCCGCACCAACGCTGTTGCTTGGAGCACAAAAGAGGATGGTCAAATTCGTATGGATAAAGAGTCAAATTATTTGATATCTCGTGTGAAGCAACTTGATGTGTTTCGATATTTAAAGAAGATGGGCAGTATGTTTCGAGCATTTTAACTTGTCTTTCTGCATGTTTTTCTCTCTTCGAACTTACCGCGGGAGATGCTGTTGTCTGCATTCCGCATCCGTTATACGGCATCGATTTCTTCCATGTTTCCTTTGCGCGACGATACGCACCTTTTTGTCGTAATTTGTATCTTTTATTATTTTTTTTTTCCTCCTTTTCCTTTTCGCCTTTCGGAAACGTATTGCGAATGGAAACGATTAGCTTGTCACTCGTCGGCGCAGGCTCGTTCAGTTCGATTTGGAATCTCACGTATCTTGCCGCATTCGCGAATGCAGATTTTTTTGAAGGGAAGAACTAAAGCCTTCTCCAACTTCGAAGGGAACGCCAACATCGCTCGAGCTCCGGTGAAGCGAAGTAGGACAGGGAGGATCTCATAACATATGTATGTCGCTGAGGAGGAAAAAAACTTTTCCGACATTTTCAAAAGGGGTTGTTTTTTTTTTTTTTTTTTTTTTTTTTTGAAATTTCAACTTCTAGAGTTTGAGACGAAGATTTTGTTAGAGCCATAAAAACGTCAAAAAGAATAAGAAGAGGGTTAGAGATGTCATCCGTTTGACTAGTCTGGATCGGGGGAAAGGCAACCACTTTCGGGGTAAAAGTAGAGAAGAGTGTAGAAATTCGATCTTTTGTCCTTTTCCTCTCCAGTATATGATATATATATACATGTATATTTCATTTTTCAAACGCCACGATTAATGTTGTTACGTCGAAGATGGTATAATTAACTTGCTCAACCGCCATCGTTGGCGGCAGCATCCGTAACTCGCGTTCGGAATACTGCTCTGTTTTCTGCCTTAGTTTCGATATGCGTAGTGCTCTGCGGATCGGCTTTCCTTGTGCCTTTCGATTCACTCAGTGCTGTAGTAACTCAAACTGTGGTAAGCTGGGTCCGCTGTAGTAACAAAAAAAGGATACATCGGGTTAAAAAAAAAAGAAAATTATATTTTTATATTTGCAAAAGTTATAATTCGGCATTGCCGCAAAACTTTTCCCTTGGATCGAAACCCGTTTCTCCGGTGCAGAATCTCTGCGAATCCATTTATTTCTCCTTCTTTGATCGCATTTTCCATTTTTGCGGGTTTTCACCATCGGAATCGCGACAGCAAAAGTAGTGAAAGCCCCGGTCAAAAATTAATTTCGGTATTGCCCCGTGGGGGGGGGGGAGGGGAGAAGAGATGTAACCTAATCTGATTAGAATCAACATCCAATTTGGTAGTTTCCCGTTTTCAATTCACTTTTCCGAAGGTTAACGAGAAAGCCGCAACCCCCGTCCCACCCTCCGGTCATTATTCATCCCCTTTCCAGCGACCCAATCCGGCCCTTATCGTTCCCGTTTTGCTTTTAAGAGACCTAAGTCATTCGTCCGTGAATGTTTCTGACAAAAGACCTTTCAAATTAAAATTTTCCCATTTTTTTTCTTTTGCCCTTTTTAAACCGAATCGATTTTCCTCCAATTCGGATTTATTTCAGCGCTTCATCTTACTTATGCCAAAGTCTCATGCGATTAAATACAAATACTCGATTCAGTTGGTAATTAGCGAATATGTCGGTTTTTTTCCGCTGTTGCTCCTCCACCCCGAATGCAAACAGTCTTCGAGCGTGTACAAATTCAGTTATTTTCCAGCAAAATCAATCTACCTTTTCTTTTTTCTTTTTCCTCTCCCCTGGAACTAACCTTCTCCGGTGACGTCTATGGGAAAGCGCCAACGGCAGATTTGTCTTTCTGCGATTTTCAAATTTTTCCGTCGTTTTTCCGAAGGTGACGATTGAATTTGGAACATCCCGCAGGATCCTTTCTCATCTCAAATGGCTGGTTATTCCCTTTGCATACAAAGCAGGGGTTTTTTTTCCCTCCTTTTCGAATTCTTCAGAGCAATAAATCCCAAAGTCCCATCTTCGCGTGACAGCTTTTAACCTTACCGATCGTTCCTCCTTCTGCGCTTTGTCCCCCGCTTCTTTTCCCTGCCGCAGGAATTTCCAGCCCTGGAGAAGGGCTTCCCTCGCAGCATTTTATCGAAGGATTTACTCGTTAGCGATGCAGCGTGTGTGCCGGAGATTTTCGCGGATTGTGCATCCGCGCACAGGTCGAACCGCTTCGACTTCGCCTTCCTCTGGCGAAATGAATTTCTCATTATATTCCACTGTTATATTTCAGTTTTTTATGCGTTTGCCATTGGGAAAACTTTTCCGAAACTTTTGCCATTCTTCTTTGTTTCCCATCTTTATTCTCTTCCCCTGCCAAAACCAATTCACTTTGAGTTCAGCTCTTCCCGCCCCCGCAGCTTCTTTATTCTCTTATTCCTCCTCTCCATCTGGTGCAAAATTGGAATTTCCCTTCTCCTTTCCAGCCAATTCCGTGACTTGTTTCGGGAGACGAAGAAAAGCTGTAGCTTTTGCTGAGACGGTAATTGGGAGCGATTCGGTTATCCATATGGGGGTTTTTTTCTTCCTCCTTTTTTCGGTGAAAAAAAGAAAATTGGACGGAGAAAAGAACAAAGACAAAAGAACTGTGTTATCATATTATTAACCCTTTTCATTTTTCTTTGCTTCGCTGCTTAAAAGCACGTTTGGGGCGGGCTGGAAGAATCATATTTTTCCGGCAGAACTCACTTCCATCGGGATCGGAGTTGTGTTTGCGGCAAATGGCTCGAGGTTACGACTTCTCTTGTAAGTTTTTCCGAAAAAAAACATCGTACAAATCCTTTCCCCTGCATACCGGGCAGACGTACAGGCGACCAATAAAAAAAGCCATTGCCAATCCTTTCGTCAAACTGCCTATTTAATATGCGAAATTTTCCAACTTCCCAAGCTCCTTTTTTATTTGGTTTTAAACGCTCGGCAATATTAATTCCCGTATTTCCCGGGTAGGAGCAGATTATTACGGCGGTTTTTCAAAAAGTATGGGAAATATTTCGGGTTTTTTTCCTCCCTTCCCCCCCCCCCATTTAGTTTAATAGTCTTTAGTGGTTTTTAGATTTTTTATTCAGAAAATCGTGAAATTATTTTTCTCATCTTTGCATTTTTCTTTCCGGCTATTATCCACTGGGATATAAAATATGAATTTTCTTCATTTTACTTTTATTTAATCACGTAGCGTCGTATAATCCCTTAAAAATCGGACTGAAGAGAACATGTATTTCTTCTTTCTCTTTGAAACATATTAATCTGGACGTATGTGGTGAAATATCACTGCGAAAGACTTACAATTTATTTTTTTCTTATCGTCTTAAATTTCATTCGTCGTTTTTAACTTTTCGGTATTAATTACGGACGGATAATTGCTTCTAATGGGCAAATAAAATTCGCCTGTCTGTCAAACTGTTGAAACTATAAATTAACTCTCTTGATTAGGTCAGCTTTGAGAGGTTTCCTTTTAAGAGCGCCGTGAAAAGTTCACATTTTTATAGGTCGCCTTTAATACAAGACGCGATTTTCCTTTTTCCTTCCTTTCTCTCTGCGCCCCAGGTACAGTTTCCCGATGATTTTCACCTGCAGCTCTGCTTCCGGTAGGAAAAAAAGCTTTAGATCGATGCCGTTTTGCCGAGATTTGCATTCCTCCGCAGGGAATCTTTTTTGACTTTTCTCCAACCTTTTATCCTCTTTCCCGAAGAAAAGTTTACGGTTCAACGAAGGTATCCGGGAAAATTGGATTACTCCCTCTCTCTCTTTCTCCCCCTTTCTCTTCCACCCCCTCCCCCTCCCCACCAACTTCGCTCTCATAATTCCCAATAGGCCTTCCCTTGTTCCCTTTGATTCCCTTTAAAATTATATCTTAAACGGGAACCGGGACAAGATGTCAGTTCGTTGGAAAATCCCCTTTTCCATTTCCCTTCCCTAGTCACCTACTCCGTGACCGTCTCTCCTACTGGCCATTTTGCTGTTTTGGCATATTCTCGATGGCATTTCGGGTAATTCCAGCGCTCGGGATCTTCATTCAGAAGGATGAAAGGGGAAAACTGTCACAGTATTGACGGCCACGTAAAATTGAAAAAGGAGAGATGAAAAAATAAAAAATAAAAATATCGCGAAAAATGGCAAGATTTCAGCATTCTTCTCTTATTTATGCACACACACACACACACATACATACATACAGGGGAAATTTTAAACATGCAGATTTATCCAGTTCATTTTACTCCGTCATTCTGATTACAGCTTACGATCTTATTGAATTTTGCCCCTGCTTTGAATGGTTATTGTGTCCCAAAAATTTTAAATAATTCTTATTTAAACTTCGCACTGGCGATTCCCTTCCAGCTTTCGACTTTGGGGGACAGTTAAATTATGGAAAAGGAAAATAATTTTTTGTGCGCGCTTTGGCCCGAAAATGAAGTCGTCTGCCACTTTGGCGGAAAGCAGAATTTTGTTTTTGGTTTTGGAGTTATCTCGTTACACGATCAAAATGTGTCCACTTTTTTATTTCTGCCTCGGCGGTATTACGTTTATTGCTTTCATTCCGAACTTTAAAAAATAAAAATAAAATCCTGGTATTTATGCCCCCATATATTTATCCAGTTTTTTTTTTTTTATTAATTTTTCTTGATTTTCTTTTATTTTTTTTTAACGGACCCCGAATTTTCCGCTGAAATGAATTTTTCTCTCGTGCACGTGAAAAAAAAAAGTTTTTCCGGCTTTTCCTCAAAAAATTTACGAAGGATCCTTCGTAATCACTTGATATGGAACGTTATGTGAGAAAAGATCCCATTGTTTTCATATATTCATTCCACCGAGGTGATTTTCAGTTTATTATATCCATCCGGATTAGGTCAAATGGACATTTTTTTTTATGTTGGGATTAAGCTAAAGCGGAAGAGAATTATGTTGTAATAAAGAATTTAGTTCCTTTGAAACCTTTTTTCTTTCAATTTATTCTCCGAAGATTTATACAGTTTTTAACCGCTTCAGCGTATTAGGTTACATTAACATCGAAATTAAGATTGGGAATTAATGTTCGAGTTTATTTTATGGTCTGTCGTTTGGCCAACTATTTAAATAATCGTTATCGAATGGGTTCGGCTGACGGTTGGGTTAATATTTATATTTCGCCCTCGATTTTCGGTTTGTATTCCCATCATAAATGGAACCGTGAATCTTGGTGTCGGATTCTCGGGTTTACGTAAAAGCCTGATTGGGTTTTGCTGCTGCGCCGACTTTCGTACGAACCGAGAACCGCGGTGGTCGGTATTTTCAAAATGCCCTCTCTCCGGGGCGGGGGATCGGGCGTTTTTTTTCCCCGACGCCGAAAAAACACGTAAAAAATGACCCCGGTGGACATCTCCGCCAGTGAAATGGCAAAGACCGGAATCGTTATGCCGGCGAACATCAAAATAAAAGATTTCGCCTCCGAAGATTCAGCAGAAATCCGCAATCGGAAATTATCCCGATTCAATTTTTTGAACTTTTGGCCGGGCGTGAGCCACCTTGCTGTCGGCTTCCTTTTTTTTTTTTTTTCCCCGCGCTCCCGCGCTAGGAACGCGTTCCACATAATCGAAAAGGATTTGCGGGACAAGGGCTTCGCAAATAGACGTCGCTGTAGCTTTTGAAAGACTTAGAAGCGAGCCCACAAGCTGGAACACGGATTCCCCCTAACGAAGGAACCCGCAAAAGGATTTAATTACAGAATATGCGAACTTTGAATTTTATGATATTTTTCCGGTCGCTCTGAATCGGGAAATTTCCTTCCGGAGGCGGAAGGCGAAGGAGAACGGAACCCGATTCCACTTGTCGGTTAACGTTCAAAGGGCAACAGCATTTAAATCTCTCTGCGAATCATAAAAACGAACGCTGCGTCAAATATGAATAAGAAATTGAGAAAATTCTGTTTAATCCATTATTTCCCTTCTGTTTGCATTTTATCATTTCTCCTTCGAATCTATCAAATACAGGCTGAGCAATTACAGAGATTGGCAATTTTGCCGGAAAAACAACTGAAACAATATTAGCTAATAGCTAATTTTCCTTTAACGTCAATTAGGCAAACTTCCTGGAGTCTTTATGAATGTTTAAAAACATAAAGTAAAGGCACGGTGGGAAACTACAGCGAGATTACATACACCGTTATTCGGGTGGAAGGGTTCACTTATAACTCTTTAAATCGCACGATTTTTTTTTTTTTTAACCGTTACCCGCCATAGGCTCCGGCGGTTTTCGGCAAAAATTTTTCCGCCGAGGAAGAAGAGGAAAAGGCATCGTTTTCCGATCAGGTCCCCGTACCTTGGGAACCTTTCTTTCCCGGATCCGCTAGTTCGAAATTCTCGCTCGCTTGAATATGCGCCGCCTCCGCTTTCGCGCATATTCAAGCGCCGCCTCCGCTTTCGCCTCCAGTTTGTGCCTTGATGAATTTCGTTAAGTTGGCAGCATCGGGCGGGGGAGGGGGGTGGCGGAGAAGTGGTGCGAGGCCTTTTTCCGGGTTTTTCGCATAAGAGAGAATTACTGATGTAAAGAAAGGGCAAAAAAAATTTTTCTCCGGGATCCGGGGGCGGAAAGAAGGCGTTTAAAAAAAAAAGGGGGGGGGAAAAAAGGAAAAAAGCAAAAAGGTTCTTCCAGTGTTTTTTTGTTTTCTCCCTTAATTACGTAAATTGAATTTTCGTGAACGTGAAATGCGTAATCGCATTATAACCGAATTAAACACTCGTTAAACGAAATGAATAAAAGGTAGGAAAAATATTTTCATCCGGAGCAAAGCGGAAGGAGGTGGGATCGGCGGCGGAGAGAGTGCAGCAGACGATTCCGTTTGAAAAGGTTCCGGAAGGTTCGCTGTCGTTCGAGCGCCACGCTCTCTGCTCCTCCCGCAGACATCGGGGCACATCAAACGCGCATCAGGTTTTGTATTTACCCCGAGCTGACTCGCCTGCTACCTGCGGGGTGTGGACCGAGAGCGACCGGGGTCGCGTCCGTTTGCAAGACGCGAGCTTTTCGTCCTGTTTCCCGCCGTCCCGCATTGCAGTCTTAACGGAATTACGATTCTGCCGTGACTCCGTGCCATATCCATTCCGGTTGATGCGGTCGCATTTGACTTTGGAATTTTTTTAAGTGCCCATTTTCCCCCCCCCCCTTTCCCCGTGTAGATTTTCGCAAATTCAACATAAAATCTGCTTTATTTATTTCTTTTTCCGCCGTTTGAAAAGCGGCGGGCCGCAGGTCGGAAAAGCGTCGATGACATGCCTTTTTCATTTTCCGCCTTTTACGGGCTTGCATCGGCTGCATTAGCGCGGACGTTGCGTTAAAAGCCGCCGCTTCCGTCGAAAGCACACTTAACGACAGCGGTCCCGTAATTAAACCGGCCTCAGGTTTTCACTGCAGATTTAAGGCATTATCTCGTTCGAGGCCACTTAAACAACGACGGTTTCCGCCTTATCGAGATCGAATCAAATTCTTCTGCTCGGTTACTGTTGCATTTTGAGGAATCTCATTTCGTGCTTTTGCTTTGCTTTCGGTTGTTTGGGTTTCGTCCATCGGAGAGGCTTTGAAACGATTTGAAATTTCTACGTTCTTACCAGTTTCCGAGGCGTAAAGCTGAACACTTTGCTTGCCCGTGTCTTTTCCCGCTGCGGCGACGATCCGCACGATCAATATTCTTTCAAATTTTTCTCTCTCCCTTGCGCGAGACGCGCTTAAGCGCATTCAGCTTCAACGTGGGTGTCGTGAAAATGATGAAAAGGATAAATAAATAAACACTTCATAACTTTTTCCCCGGCATCGCAAGTGGGTTTTAATTTATGATCACGATCGCTGTGTTGACTTACCTTTTGGGAGTTGTGCACCCGAGAACGAGCGTAAAGCTTCGGGTGAAGAGTCAAATTACGCGTCATTACAAATTAAGTATATTTCGCTGGGCCATAATCAAGAGTAATAACGTGCAAAAGCCTCCGCGATATCAGCCCCGAAGATCGGGGAACGAATTTCGATACGGCAGCAATTTCGTGGTTTTATATTTAATAATTTGATATTCATACGATATTATAATGTTATTTTTCAATCATTCTTTTATCCAACGTGCTCCGGAGGAAAATGAAGAAAAAAAATCGATTGAATCAGGATCTTTTTCAATATCTTTTTTTTTAAAAAGGATGAATTTCCGGCTTAGTTTCAATTTGAAGGAAATTTTAAACAATTTCCTTTGAAAAGATGCGCTACATACATACATATGTATTTGGGAGCGTGCGTGTTACAGTGTCTGACAGAGTGGAAATATTATTTTTTATCACAGATCACCATTTATTTCAAATTTATAAATGATATTTTCACATTGATTCTTTGTATTATACATGGTGAAAAAATTAAAATTCATAATGTTATGTATGAAGATTAAGTTCGTAATTGTTAAATAACTGAATCGTCCGACGATGAAGGTTTGAAAAAAAAGGTTTTATCCAGTTGTTTCTTTTACTTTTTCCTTTTTAAAAATATATTTTAGAGTAGAGATTTTTATTTTTTTTAATAAGGGAGGAAAACTAACGCGAAAGCATTATTGCATAGGGCATAAATGCAAAAAAAGAAACGGATCGCAATTTTCGGTAGTGGATCAACGTGTTGAACGCCGAGTGGGGGTAGCTTTTGAAAGGATGCACCCGCGCTAACGCCGAGTTTTACGGGCCAAATGGAACCGCTGCAGAGATGAGAGGGAAGAAGGCATAAGACAATATTTATTGAAACGTGAACGGAGCAGCTATAATCATGGGCAATATAATCTTGAAATAGAGCAACAATTTGAGTAATAGGACAAGGACGCGGGAACGTGCTGCCGGGAAGAGTCCCGAAGGAGGCTGCGGAGAGGAAAGGAGCTAACGTGGATCGATAGCAGCCTGCCCCGGTTTTCGGGGCAAGGCGAAGGGGAGATTACGGGGCGGGCGGATTCTCCTGCCACTGCCGCGGGAATCCGTAAAGTGAATGTACACGATAGAGGAAAGGAAAAAAAAAAAAACTTTTTTTTCGCACTGCAGCTAAATTTTCCCGTTTTTTTTCTTTTCGGTCGTTTCTTAAGAGAAATCTCCTTCCCGAATTCGCCTTTTCTAAAGTTTTTTACTTCACCCCCTTTTCCCCCCCCTCCCCCCCCAACAGGAAACCGCGTACACAAACCGAAGAAGGTTAATCCGATTTGCGATTCGCGATTCCGTCGAAGAAATCGGAATTAGTCACTTTGCGTCCATTCCCTTCGTTCCCCGATCCCGTACGGTTTCTCGCATGCAGAAAAAGGAAAGGCGGAATTTCCCGAAATCGGGAATGATTAGGGGACGCTGCTGCTACCACGGTTGGCAACATTTGGAGATGAAAAATATTTGATGAAGGAAATATTCCACAGCCTCCAGTGTCTCTCTCTTCCCCCATTTCTTTTTTTTTTTTTTTTATTATTATACGGGTTGCAGTCATCAATCTTACAAATTGGCTGCCTGCAGCACGCAATCATCATTCATTTCCATCTCGAACCGCCGGTCTGCAATTGATCCGATGGCTGAATCGAATAACTGGAGCTGCTCTTCGAAAATAATGCGGGCGCAGTTCGACTCCGTTATTAAAAGCAAACGACAACTCAACAGGTAGACAAAGGAAATTCTACCTCCCAAGTCGATTAAGGTTATTTTTCATCAGAAAATGGTTTTTCGGAATGCAAGGTACATCCGCGATTGGCGGCGTGGATGAGCGCTCTTCGCTCTTTGGCACGGGCAAAGATGAATTGGAAATTGCGCCTTGCGCCTCGGGACGAAGCGGACGATGCCGCACTGAAGGCACGGAAAAATCGCAGTTATTGTCGATATTCTGCATTGCTTTATTCGTTCCAAGTCGTTCGCGAATAATTTGCGTTCGACGCGAATTTTCTGTCCGATTTCAGTAAAATCTCGTTGAACGGGGCGCGGGGAAGGAGGGGGGGGGGAAAGGGGGTTCGGTTGGCGTTCCGGAATGTTGATATCATGTTTCTGTATTTGATAATGACCGAATTTGCCCCTTTTCAAACTCGCCCCATCCCCTGCGAAACTCCACTCCGTGGAAAATTATCCCTTCATCCCCTTCATGAGGTTTACTCATCCTGCATTATCTGTCTGCAGTCTTGCCAGTTGGAATTTGTTTTATTTTCGGCATCGTCCATTGTTTTGAAAATTCATCTCCTCAGATTTTCAATTTGGGAATAATAGCGAAAGGCTCATGGATTATCGTCGTGAAAAACCTCGTTTTGTGCTTCAAATTCCGGAAACCCATTTTCGACGATTTTCTTAATTATTTCCCTGAGATATGCGGTTGCTTTCCTTTGGGCATCTTTTCTTTTGGGCAACTTTTCCCTCCTCGCCTCCTCGTCAGTTATTACGGAGGCTTTCGTCTCTTTTCCTTCTCCTTCCCGAGTCGCTCCTTCACACACCCAGCTCCGTATTTCTCTTAATTCCGTTTTATATATATATATATATACATATTACGAACTCTCTTCGAACGTGTGAAATTATCCTCTGTCGGTTCACTCGATGAAGTTCGTTTGAAAACTTTTTCGTATACGCCCCAAATGTTGATGTGACTAATGCACATGACCGAGTTTTTTTTATCTTTGAAGTTTACCTTTATCGATCACGTATAAGGGGGAAAGAACGTGAACAACAGCAGAATCGTGACGACTCCGTTCTTTGGCGGAAAATAAAGTTTTCGAATCCGGTATCAAAAACGTCGTTTTACAAAGTTTAGGGACATCGTTATAAGACGTGACCAGAACTCACGAGATTGGAAAAAAAAAAAAAGGAAAAATTTTCGCGAAGACAACACGCACGGGACAGTAAAATATATTCGATTCTTTATCATCCCGGATCCATATTCGGTTGCGAACTAATTTTTCTCTCGTGCAGCTTCTCGGCTCCGTTCAGAAAGACGTTCGCCGTTGGATTTCCTCGGATTTTGCCGACGACGCCTCGGCGTAACTCGAAAAGGGAATCCACGGAAAAGAGGCCGGTGCCATACCCTCGCGCGAGGGACTGCTGCCCGGGCAATCGCCAACCTAAGAAAAATTATTACAATTTTCATGGCCGACAATTTAAAACAGGGGGGGAAAAAAAATGTCTGGAAAGAAAAAGGAAAACCAATTTCAAAAACTTTTTCGACTCCTTTGACGAGAAGGAAAATTGATCGCTTGAAGTTTGAAAGCGAAAAAGAAGCGATCGCCGAGTTCGAATCGCTGTTTGAGGATTTTCAATCGGTGCCATAACCGAATAATTCGATTTTGCATAGGAAAATTCGCAACAAAAAAAAAAAAAAAAGGAGAAAAATCTCATTTTCCAAAATGAAATAAAGGTTAAAAATAAACAGACAAAATAAATAAATAAACAAAAAAATTAAAGCATTAGTTTCACGTTGTCGGCGAGAAATTGTTATTTTCGAAAGTCAAAAAAATCGAATTGCGAACAATTCCCCATTTTGATTTCTGCATGAGAATTGGATGTGCCCAAATGGGAAACCTAACCTAAACCTGCAGAGCGGCATTCGTGCGCCCATCGTGCGGCGCTGACTCCCGTAGCTGTCTGTAGCTCATCTCTTCACATTTCTTTGCTCCCGAAAAGAAAAAAAAAAAAGAGTGCGGCAACCCAGAAAGTTATGATTCGGCGATTTTAATCTCAAAACTGTGGTGCACACACCTCGGCACCTTATTCGAACGGGTACTTTCGTTAAATTTTCAAGGAGGATGTTAAAATCGATTCGTTTGTGTCCCCCCCCGGAGTGGCGCGCTGATCCCTGTTAATATTCTTATTCAAAAAAGTTGTTCCTTTTTCGAACTGTCGACATTACCGTACGACAAAAAAGGAATACATTTTCATGTTCTCTTATGTAATTTTTCTGTTTTGAGATCGTCAAAAAAGTCGAGATTGGAATGAAAATTCTCCAGCGATTTCGATGAAAACGAAATTGAATTTTTCGTTTTTCTTTTTTCTGTTTTCTTCATGTGGCAACCTTGTAAGAGAAAACCGGAAAATGGTTCTTGCGTAGTGCATTGCTCCGTTATCTGAACTGTCTCTGCCTCGGGAAAAGTCGACCGGTTGCCTTCTCCGAGCAAAAGCGCAAAGCGTCCCAAATTCCTTTTACGTTGGAGCCGCATAAGGTAACGAACACGGCAATTTTCCTTAATTCTCATCCGTTTTATTCGATTCACCGGATCGTGGAATCTTTTCCTCCGATCCTGTCGGATGCTGAGGCATCCGATGCAGTCTCTTCTTTTCGTCCTTTCGCTCCGCTCCTTTTTTGCGCAGCTCTCCCCGACCTGGGGAAAGTCGACGACTGACGACGTTCGCGCCTCGGACGTTTTCTCCTCCGGCGTCCGAGCGAGAAACCCCGCGCTACGTTACCGGCTTGAACCTCGCACGCGCCTTCAACGTGCAACGTGACGAATAAAGTTAAAGCGTTGCGCGTT
This sequence comes from Ricinus marginatus, assembly GCA_028565995.1. Lineage (NCBI taxonomy): Eukaryota > Metazoa > Arthropoda > Insecta > Psocodea > Ricinidae > Ricinus > Ricinus marginatus. Next base: position 13,471 of record JAOWBB010013424.1, read on the forward strand.
CCGAATGACGTGGATTGATTTGGAGAATTTTGAAATTTGTACGGCAAAACATCGCAGGTTTCCCGGGAACTTTTTGTTTTAAATTACTTTGTTCCGGTTGAAAAATTTTCAGGTTTGCACGAGCGATACCAACTTTAACAAAAAAAAAAAAAAATATGAGGAGGGGAACTGTGGCCTTCCCGGATATTTAGCATCGGCGAAAATGCTGAAATTTTTTTTCTCGCTGTCGGATTTTCTCGCCGTTAGACCAGTTTTTTATATTATAAAGACGAAGATGGATCGTTTTAATTTTCTTATTTTTTTTTTGTTTTAATTTTCATGTTTTTTTTTTTTTTTTTTTTTGCTCAGTTATTTTCAAGTAAGGGGCTTCGCAGCGGCAGAAATCGTCGGGGTGACGGTTTGCATCGGGAATCATATCGCCGACCATTTCCGAGTCGCAATTTTCCCGCTGATATGTTAATATTCCAGGATTGCCAACCTGCCAGAAAGAGAAGCTTTTCGTTTCTCGTTAAAAAAAAAAAAAAAAAAAAAAAAAAAAAAAAAAAAAGGGAAAAAGTTTAAAGCGATGATAAATTAAATGTGAAACAGCGTTGGATGGTAGGTAGGGCGAAGGGAACTCGTGACGGAATTTCTCTTTCGCAGTTGATTTAAAACTTCAAGCTCTTTTCAAAGTCCCTTTCCGCAGGATATTAACATGAAAAAGATGGAAAAGGCGCGGAAGAAGGAGTGGAGGCGAGCGCGGAAGAACTCGCTGCAGTTAAATGGATGAGCCATTATATTCATTGCTACAGCAACAGAAATAATTTTCTTCTTTTTTTCCCTGCCGGGGCTCCTTTCGAAATTCGAAGCGACGTCACGTTTTGATTGGTCTGATTCCGCGATGACGTCACGCGTACGCTGCCTCCACGTTCGTTTGACCTTAATTTTTTTTTTTTTTGGGGGGGTTTTGTCTCGCAGAATGATTTTTCTCATATTTGACACGTAATTGAGTTAACAATTAATTTAATTTAAGCAAATTTTCTTTGCTTTTTACGCCGACATTTCATGCGGTCTTTTTTTTTTTTTTTTTTTTTTTAATCGTAATAAGATTTAATATTTCTCAAAGTAAATTGTTAATCTTGAACTCCGTGAGTGGAAAAATTTTCAAATCCGGGCCTGTGGATTATTTTCCATTTTTCATAACTTTGTGATTCCGGCCGCTGCTGCGACGAGCAGGGCGTTTTTCCATCCGCGAACAACGGATCTGGGACATTTGCAGCGACCGAAAGAGGTGCGGGAAATTGGATTTTGCCAAGGGATCTTCGAACGGACAAAAAACTTGCGTTTGCGGGATCGGGTGCGGAAGGTGAAAAAATGATTTACGGAATCTGTTATTGGTCCTTTCCTCCCTTAAGACAATCAGCGAATTAACTTCCCTTTCCCGGCGAAAGCCTCGGCCAGTGCTCAGACCGCGGTCGACATCGCCGAATTGCTGACAGGCGGCCGATTCTTGCGTCGCTTGCCGTTGCTTTCGCGGGGGATGGATTCTCGGGTGCAAATTTCGCCTCCCTGCCGCAGGCCCATCGATTTCGGGAGGGATGCGAAGGCGAAGATCTCCCTGTGCCCGCGCAGGGCGAAGATTTTCCGGCATCCTCTTGCCTTTTTCCATGTGAAAGTGAGAGAGAGAGAGAGGACGGGGTGGGAAAATAATCGACATCGCTGAATATTGTTTGCCACCCTTTTATCATCTCCTATTACCACTTCCAAGGCCTTATTCCAAAGGATTTACCAAGGGCGGAATTCGCACGAATGCGCATTCTGCAGAAAATTTTCCTATTTCCCAAATCTTTTTCTTCTTCCACTTTCCGCGGTTTCGATAACGATTTTTCATCGCTTGTTTCAGACAGTGCCGTTCCTAGGTAATATTTATAAGATTCCTCTCGAGTTTTTTTTTTTTTCCTCTTGAAGTTGGCGCGTAAAAATACGAAAATATGAAACTTTTCAAACCCTTTTTTTGGGGATATTTTCCGTATTCTTTCCGATCATTCATCTTTTCCAACACCAAGTTTCTTTTTTTTATTTTCCCCCGGCTAAATTTTTTCCAGAAAAATTCCCTTCGGCTTTTATCTTTTGTAAGTTTTTTCACTCTTGAGAGAAAACTTTCATATATGAAGTTAACGCAGAATTATATATATATATATATATATTTCTAAATTTTCTACCGATTTTCTACAATCCATCAGTGTCGCCGCAGAACAATCAACTTTTCTTCTGCTTTAAAAAAATATATATAAATAAATAGAGCTTGGAAATTTAATTAGGGTCCCATTCTGTTCTGAAGAGCAAAGGGAACGTGACAGATTTTCCTCATCAGATCAATGGGAAATTAATTTAGAAAAAAAAAAAAAAAATATGGATAACCTTTTGAAAACCTTTTAACTCTGCTTGATTCGAAGCTTCATTTTTATTGAATTTTCCTTTTTCGAAAAGTTCCAAGATTGTTATTATTATTATTATTTTTATTTTATTTTAAATGGAAAAAATTATTTCCGGAAAACGTTTCGCCAAGTTTTTTTTTTTTTCTTTTTTCCTAGAGCGAAAAAGCGGAGCGGGTACCTGAAAAGTGAGTGCAAATGTTGAGCAGTTGAAAACGTCGGAAAATTTATTGAATGTCACTTCATCATGTTGATTGATGTCCCGAAGGAGAGTCCCATTCCCCGTTTTCATACTCTCGTTGAACAACTTAAAAAATTATTCATTTTACGTTGATTGCCACATTCTTAACGAATCCCTCATTTAATTATTCGGAAGATTTCCCTCTCAGCGAGTCTGACGTGGATTTTGCACAGTTCAAAAATTATTCAATTGAAGGAAATTTTCACTTGGAAAATAGTCTGGAAATTAAATTCTCAAAATGGATTAGCAAGAGCAATAAAATTTGAGTTTACTTCCTTTTTTTTTAAAAAAAAAAAGAGATTATTATTATTATTATTATTATTATTATTATTATTATTATTATTATTAAAAGCGAAAATAATTTCGGTTATATTTAAATTTCCAGCAAAGACGATGGACTAAAAAAATTTCCCTGGAAATTTCCCGAATATAAAAGGGAATTATTTTTCGCTTCCTTTTTTCTTTCCTTTTCTTTTTTCATTTTTCTTCTCCATTTTCAATGGAAAATGTCGGATTATCACTTTTCGGGAATAGTTTTTGGAGAAATTTATTTATTTTAATTTTTCTCCACAACTAATTGCTGCATGAGAAAGCATGAATGGACTTCGCTTTATGTTGAACGTGATAGTGGACTCGAGGATGAGGGAAGAGCATGGGGGGGGGGGGGAAAGAAAAAATGAAGTGGACGATAATGATTTTACCCGGTGCTGAAAGTAGTTAAGTTTTGCTGTCCGGGCCGGAAAGGGCAGCAAAGTAGGTACGGCACTGGAAATTTTCAGGATCGATTCGGTCAGAAGGGATTTGATCCAATTTTCATCCACGGATATAGGTCGGTTTAGGTCCAAGATGGATTTTCTTTCTTTCTTTCCTTTTTCTTTTTTTTCCTTTTTCCTTGCTCCTTTTCTTTCTTTTCTCTCCACTTCTCCGTTCTTTGATTTCGGTGGAAGAAAAGCCTTTCAGGAACTGGTCGACCTGCGAAGGTTTTCACACGTCAGTTTCGGATTTATCCGAAAATTCTTTGGGGTTTTTTTCCTCTCGAATATCCCGGAAGCTTCGCGGCCTGTTTGAAAACCTTTGAGACCGTTCCTTTTCGTAAAAATATTTTTTATAATAATTATGCAAGCATTTCGGGAACGGCATTTGGATAATAATACGAATGGATTTCAATGAAGAAGTAATAAGAATCTGGTGTCGTATATCATGAGAGCATTTTGCTTATGTTTAATTATCCATTAGAGTCTTTTCGGTGATGTATTACTATTAATAAGCAAAGAGCTTGGAGTGGGAGATGTTTTTTCTTAGTGCATCAGCATCGGCTGCATGTATACTTTCCATTATTTTAGACAGTGATTGAAACTGTCTTTTGACCATGACTGGCTTTAAATTTACAAGTTAATGGGTTGTATGAAGCGTAAAGCTATTTTTAACATTTCCAGAGAATAAAAATTGTCACGAAGCCGAAAATCGATATTGGAACTAGTGCCAGAAGCTCGTATCGGCTGCTTTTGCTGTTGAAATGCCGAAGATGAGAAAGAACGTTTAGGTTGTCCGGGTCTTTTTCTCCATGCGGCTTTAATTCAGAAAAGGTAAAAACCCCGGACCCGACATTATGTGAAAATTTTCGATGTCTACCTTATCTTCCTTCCGGTCTCACTGCCGCGGCAGGGAAAGGACCGAAGGCGCAAATCTGCGACGGCAAAACATCGCGGATTCCAAAGCGGAAACCTGAAATTTTTGGATCAAGTCGAGCGAATCTCCCCTTGAACTAAAGATGCAGTCGATGTACGGATGATGTATGCCGCTTCAAAATTAAGCGGTTAGGTTAACCTGAGGCCAACGACGGGAAGAACGGGAGGAAGCGCTGCGGGCTCGAGTCCCGGTCGAGCTTATGGCAACCGTCACGCCCTCGACAAAGCGGCACCTCAGCGAAGTGGAAAGTCTTCTGCTGACTTCTGCGTCGCCACTCCCGGGCAAATCACCGCAGATTTTTTTTTCAGTTTCTCATCTCTTTTAAGCCAAACGAACGAACGTTCTCCTGCAACCGTCAAAATGAAGGCTCAAAAGAACAAGCTGAAGTTACTTGCTAAATGAAATTAGCTTAAGGAATTTCTGTTTCCAGTTAATGCTGAGTTTCCCCCAGACCTCAGGGAATAAATTTCCCGGGCTCCTTCCAATCCGATCGACCACTCCGCTTCCTTTTTTTCAAATCACTTCCGTCTCCCGTTTTCAAAACGGGAGTTGTTTGCGGGTACCGGTTTTTTTCTGATTCGACAGAAATGGCGGTTGATCCGGTAGCAACACTTCTTGCTGTCGCCTGGAATTTTTTGTAACTGGAAAATTTATAATCTCGAGCAAAAAGTCGAATCGAGTCTCGATCGCTCTCGCTCTCGAAGCATCTCGTTTCTGTCGCGGTGACGGCTGACGAGAGCGAATGAGGTTAGGTGCGAACTGTCTCCCCGCAGCTGAAATTGCGATAACCTCAAATAGGTTAAGGATTGGGATCAGTGAACTACTTTTTTGCCCCTTTCGAGGGTTGCCTCCCGAAAATCGCATCCTGACGGGCGAATTTCCCGCGAGGAAAGACTCAAAGTCTTTTCCGTGCATTTTTATCATCCGGACCGAGATTGTGAATCAAATTTAGATTTTTCTTCGGGAGCTGATCAGCTACATGTATATTTTTCCTCTGCCTGTGATTTTTCCCTTCCGTTCGGCGAGTGCCTCCTCGGTTCTTCATCAGTCCTCCTTCACCGTCTTTTAAATCCACTCCCCGTTATTTATTCTGCATCTTTTACATAGATTTATTTTCCTCTTTCTCTCCCGTGATTTTTCAATCTTCGACGTCGAAAGGGGCTTTCCCATTTGTTCTTGTTTCCTGCGAGATGATCGGGAGCAGGGCGAAAGAGGAGGAAAACGGAAATGGCTTCGGATGAGTCTAATGCGAAGGTTTCCTCTTAGAGTTTTTCCCCCTTAGTCGAAACCTTTGGATAATTTTTCATCTTTGCGTCTTCGGGAAAGTTGTCTCCAAAACCGCGCGGGCGACGGCCGAACCTTTCGGACATTAAATTTCTTTATTTTTTTTTTTTCCTTTTTTATCCCTTCTCTCCCATTGCAATCATCCGATCCTCTTAAGTCGCTGTCGAAGAAAGGTGAAGAGCCTTAGCGGGGAAGTGAATAAAAGCATCTCGATTAATGTTAAATTACATACATCTGAAAATACCAAATGCTTTGTGCAGTTTGGAAAACCAGTCCGCATATTAAAAACGAAAAGCATAAAATTTTATTTACGTTGATGTTCCATGTTGATAATGATGATGATGATAGTGATGATAATAGTAATAATAACAATAATAATAATAATAATAATAATAATAAATCTTTTATAATCCCCTGAATTTTTATTCTTTAACTCCTTCGTTACTTTCCTCCTTTTCCGTTTTGATGTTCATTAAAAGGTTTTTACCCGAGGCAGATTGAATCATTTAACGTGTAAAATCCATTCAGCTCTCGTAACCGAAGTTTAAACTATTGATTAATAATTTAATAATTACAAAAAAAAAAATAGATATGTATAGTCGAGAGATTGAGAAATTATGAGTTATGAGTAAAAGAATCATTCCCGGATTGAAGCATGCCGTTTAGCCGCAGGGTGCGTGTGGCTTGTGCGCATGCGCGGAGAAGGCGCAAAGCATCCCTTAAGGATTGCTGCTTCAGGACCCTCGCACCCACGTTCCAGTTTTTCGAAAACCAGAAATTTTCCGTCGCCGCACGTTTTTCCCATATCCGGAGCTCGAATGTTATTAAAATTGCAACACGGGAAAGTTTTTAATATTCTTTCATTTCTGCTTCCGCTTCCCTTTCTCTTCTTTTCTCTCTTTTCCTTATTCTCCTGCCACTCCCCATGTCTTTTTCGGGACTTTCCCGGTCAGCCTCTTTGCGTCTTTGCAGCTTCCCTCTCGTGCCATTAAATAAAATTCCAGCCTTCGCCCTTCTTCCACGTTCCCTTTTTTCCATCCTCTTGTTTGGTCATGATTTTTTTTTTTTTTAAATGTGTTTCCTCCACACCTACTGTGCAAACGGTAAATTTAATTTTTTTGCGACATTCCATTTTTTTTTTTTTTTCTAACCTGATGGAGCAGTGTCGAAGTTTCTCCATTTAGGAGATTGACGCTGGGGAATGCGGTAAATAACATCAGAAATATCGCGTCATAAGCATGAAATATCGCGAAAACCTACCAACGTGCGAGTTGATTTATTTTTTTTGTAACTTCTTTCCCATTTTTTTCATTTGGAAGACCGGATTGGGTGAAGATTTTTCGAAATGCGTTTTTGAATTTCGACAGACAATAAAAATGAGGATATGAAATTGATGTCCGCGGCCAGTTTTTGGTCTCCTTCGGAACGAGAGATTGTCATTTCAAAAAAGTAATGTCATCCTGTTGCTTCACATTCGTGGGACCGGATTTCATCTTAATTTCAATGTTCTTTTTCCCACTCGTTTCAACACCGTTAATTTCGTACTAATTATATATGCATATTTATTATCCCAGTTGAGGGATGCAATTTGAGGCTGACAATTTCCGGTTTTTTTGGAGGGCCAAGCCTTCTCCAGAATCTCCTTGCTGCGGTCTCAGCTTACGTCGCTGGAGACTCTCTTACTCTTTTTCCGGTCTCATTTCGAGGGTGCAGAATTTTTCGAGACTGGTGGAAAAATTTTGCTTAATTTAAAAAAAAAAAAAAGGGGGTTTTAAGTTGAAATTGAGTGGCTGAATTTCGCACTTCGACTCCCCGGAAAATTGCTAATCTTAGAGCTGCAAAATTTTCCGCACGGAGAAAGGCCTTTCGCAGCGATTAATTCGGAGTGTGAATGCGATCATTTTTAATTGCTGGAAGGTGATTCCCTCCGAAATTTGAGCTGCAGGAAATTCTGTCGGGGTAAATTTATTTTAAGGCTTTTTTTTTAGATGCGCCGAGAGCGGGTGTCAGCAGCTGACGATCGCGAACTGCAAAAGCTGAAGGCGATTTAACATCGCAAAAATTTCCAATCTGCTCACCTTCAATTTATCTTTTCAATAATGGTAATTAAACTGAAAAATTATATCCGTACCTATATAACTTGGATTCACTTCACTCTGAGTTAACCCTGCCAATTGGATCGTTTATTTGAAGACAGTTTTATGGGACATTCGACAGGAGCCTTTCCTCTTTTTTACTCTCTCCGATCACATTCGAGAGTTCTTTTCTTTCTTCCAGGAGATGTCAAGCAACACCCATTCGATCCCACGCCATCGATTTCCACTGTCTCCAGCACTCGGCTAACAATTTCGCACCTCCTCCGAATATTGAAAAAGTCGATCTCGAGGCCCGTGCAGCCCGGACAGAGCCCTGCTAAGGTTTTCGGTATTTCTTTTTCGCGTTCTTTCCTTCAGTCACATACCGTTTGCTTAAGCTTGAATCTTCGCATTTTCCAGCCTGCAATATCACTTTATTTTATTAATGATGCGAAATATTTCATCTTTTCAAGCGTGGGGGCACTTTTTCGAAAGAAGGGTAAAATTTCGTTCTTTTTTTTAAACCTTTCTCTCACGCGGCAAACGAACTTCTCTTAATCTCTCACTCTCGGGATAAGTCAGACATTGGAATCGCAACAAATTTTCTCTTCCCTCCCATTTTCCTCTCCCGGAGAAGCCTGGAATTTTTAGAAAATTCCGAATATGTCGACATTCGCGGACGACGTGAAGATTTCAAAATTTTCGCGTGAGACTTTGAGCATAATCAGCTATTTAAGATTCGTATTTGCCAAGGTATTCATATCTCCTTCAAATAGACGAAGGAGTCGAAATAGGGGGCAAAAGATTGAAGTGAAAGATATTGCATGAGAATTATATTTTGCGTTGAACGTATAAGATTACGTGCTTGGAAGAAGAACAAGACAGGAAAAGACAAGTTTCAGGCAATAACTTTTACTAATAATTCATGTCGTTTAACCCAATTTAACCTGAGTTTCTTCGCATGCAATGAAAAACATATAAACAAGAGAACCATTGCATAAATTGATCTCATTTAACTTTGAAATTTTTCATGTTGAATTTATTTGTCAGATGCAAACCAACGCTTTGGGCTCCCCGTAATTTTTCTCTTTTTTACTTTGATGAATAAAGAACGCGAATTTCCATTCGTGAAGAATCTCATATTTTTCTAGTTCGAATATTTTTCGGAATGCCCCGCTAGGCAACCCATGCCGACAGTTCCAATAATTTTTATAAAATGTATACCTGTTGCACGTTTAATCCCTTACCTATCCCGAAATTCGAATTGTCTTTAAAATCTGTTCGAAAAATCTTTTTCGACTTTCCCGACGACTCCTGGGTCGAGCGCTCGAATTTCAGAATCGGTTCATCTTTATGTCTTCGCCTTTTAACGGTGAGTGCCTGGCTTTTAAGTGTTGCAGCAACGGGAAAATTCATTAAAAGTATATCGGGAAGCAAGCAGTGGAATAGAAGCGGGTTGGGAAATGACATTTTTTTGTAGGGAATTCTGCTCATCCAGCAGGAAGGAAACGGGATACGGGAATAAGAATTTGAAACGAAGATTAGTTAATGAAAATTAAGCACATCAGTCTTTTAAAGGCGGAATATCCTGATGGTTATGTTTGGCGGATTTTAGCAAGACGAAACTTACTTTGAACGTGGAATGCAAAAATCGTCCTTTTTTAAAATTAAATTCCATTCAGGGTGTCTATTGTGTTTTCAGTTATCCGGAAGCTCTTTTCTTTCCGGAGGAAGTTTTAAATGGGAACAACCAAGATTAGGTAAAAACCACAAATGGATTTATTATTATCATCATTATTATTCCGACAAATTTGGATGGGATACCTCGAATGAAAAAAATGTGAAATGGGACTTGTTCGGGCTTTGAGGGCAAAGCAAAAAGCGGATGAGGGAAATTTTTTTTCTCCTATATTATAAATCTCTGGAGAAATTATGGAAAGTTTAGAATGACTCCATCTCAGCTTTACTTAAGTCGATTTATTCACAACAAAGGCATTTTTCACTTTTCCCCCGTGTTTTTTTTTTTTTTTTGTAAAGAAGGAAAGAAAAGTAAAATAAGACTACATTTCCAATGGTTTTAATTGGGACAAAACAATTTCCTTCCCTTAAAAAATATACATATAAAAATTTGCCTCTTAAAGTTTTTCCCTAAAACAGAAATAAGTGTTATTAACATAAAATGGAAAAACCAATGTTTTATAAGTCTGAAAGTTTTCTGTATACAAACACACATGTATTTAAGAAAGTTCTTCCGGACAATGTGCCTTTTCTCCATTTTTCAAATTGTAAACCTTTTTTCTGTTATATTTATTTTTAATAATGTTGATTCGAGGGATTTCGAATTTAATGAGATACAGGAGCAATTTATAAAATTATTTTCTTCTCAGAGCATTTCCACGATAAAAAAAGAAAACTACGATTGTAGTGCTGAAGAAGTGGTTTTGCTTCTGGAATTCTTAATAAGACTTCGACCAAGGAGCGGAAAGATGGAAATGGGCAGAGAGAAGGGAAAAGGCTCCACGCAAATGTTCGAAATTTTGTTTTTTTGCGAATTTCCAAGACCTGAGCCTTTACCCGGAGGTTTGCATATTTTTCGTTCCGTACACATTAAGAAAGGTTCTCCAATAATAATTCTGGCAGAGGATGAACTAACCGTCGAGTGTTTTCGGTGAATTCACCTGTTATCGACGTTTTCGTTCGAGGGAAAATTTTCCGTTCCAGAAACCCGTTTTCCTTTATTAGAAAGCGATTGATTGAAATTAAAATGTTTTCCCCCCGCGGCAGAGGGAAATTTTTTTTTTTTCCGGAAGCCCGTGCCCCGCGACGTCTGCTTTCCCTTTACACCGATCACGCGGGATTGTTTTCCTCCCGACTTTGAGTTTTCCGCCGGCATAAGTTTTTTTTTCCTGTGTCGCGTCGTATGAAATGGCGGAAAAGCGATCGGAGTCGGCGCTGCCAAAACCGAATGATTTGAAACCGCAAAGCTTGGGTTGTTTCAAATCGTTGGTTTCAATCAAAAATGCCCGGAGAGTGGATTGTTCGGTCGCTCGAGGGGAAAAAAAAAAGAAGAAAGCGGAGAAGATCGGGCGAGGAAAACCGTTTTTCAAAAGGACGAAAAGAAAGGAAAAGATGCGAATCTTTCGATGAAGGAAATCCAAATCTCCCGTCCTGGGGATTCTTGTTAAGGAGTAATCGAAGAGTGACGGGACATTCATCATCGTGGCGATAGCAAATGGAAAGCAACAAGTTCGCCCTTCTCCCGATTCCAAAATGTCCCCAGAAATCGATAAATCTAAGCCGCAAGGGGCTTTTTTTGTTTTTTCTTATTTATTCAGAGCCTTCCCGGGATAAATTCCCCAAACAAACATTCCCGCTGAGAAAGAATAACATACATTCTCAGGTATAGCCGGAAGGTTTCAGGAGCTTACGTGGAAAATCTTAAAACGAGAAATTGTCAGTCGAAAGAACAAATTGAAATCCACAGCCATATTCTGCAGCGTTAAACTCGCGCTCCGCTCCACCGGTTGGAGGGTCGGGGTGGCAGAAACGTGTCAATTTCGCTTGCCTTTGGTTCTCTTCCTGGACGGGGGTTAAGTGAATCGGGTCACGTCGATTGCCGACCAGTGGATGGGGTCGTCTAATGACACGTAACGCAGGCGCTCTCGGATTAACTTAATGCTAAAAAGGATGATTTCCCGTCGTTGGCTTGCTGTTTTAACGGCGCTGCATCGCGCCGCGGAAAATTTAATGTTTCGGGAATTATTTTTTTTTCGCCCCCGAAATCCGACCGTCGAGAGGGACTGCCGTGGGCGGCGAAGGCGAAGCGTTTGCTTCATCCATCCGGGTGACGATAATGGATGTCGTATTTGGCGCGCCGCACGGCGAAACCCGACGATTTCGCGAGAGCGTCAGTTAAAATGCGGTCAGACGAGACGGGGTGGGTTATGGAGAGGGAGAAAAGGGGAGGAAAAGAGAGAAGAGGCGTGGAAAAGGGGGTTTTTTTGCGGTACCGAAAGGAAGAAAGAGGAAACGGTGCATTCACGCACACGCAGATTCATACACGCAAATGAATGCGAGCAACAAATTGGAAAGCTGCCTCTCTCCCTGTGTTTATTAATCCCAGCGAGTCGAACGAATTGAAAAGAGCTAAAATTCGTATGTTATCGGAGGTAGGGGATGGAGAGGGTAAGGATCGAACGGGGTCGATGGCAGCCTGTTGGAGGGGTTGAAACTGGAAAAGCTTCCTCCAGCGCGCCACCGTCGAGCTCCGCGCCACGGCGACGTACACGACGCTCGTCAGTTCGTTATTCCCTCGGCCCTCGGTCCGTTCGGACATCCGCGTCCTGTTTCTTTACGTTTTTTCCAAAAAGTTTACTTTTGGACGCCCTCTTCCCTCCCCTTCCTCCCATTTACGTTATACGCGATCGGAGTATGTCTTTCAGTAATTGTGTTTTTGTGTAAGTTTCGTGTGCGGTGCTCGATGTGTGATTTTTCGGATGTATGCGCGTGATTCGGTTGTGCTTAATTGGCAGAAGTTTTAATATTAAGTACAGAGAAAAGAAGGAAAGGAAAAAAGAAAAGAAGGGAAAATTTCCCTTTCTCGCCTCCCTTCTAAAATTGCCGGCTCTTAAACCCGCGTTCAAGCCGGAATATCCAAAAAACCTCTGGAAAACCTTAAAAAAAATAAAAAACGGATTTTTGGAGGTTTCCTTTTTCAGTGTGAAGGGGCAGAAGGGCGGGAGACCTGCTGCGTGGCCCTATACTTTGCCAGGATCCCCGGGCTTGAATATAATTTTATTCAGGGAAATTCGTCCATCGCAAGCGGAGCGCAGGTGTTTTAATTTTCCGGATTAACTGCAGTCTGGAAAATTTTCTTTTACAGTGCTTTAACGTGCGGAAAACACCGCGGCAGGAGGAGCCGGTTCGGTGTCGGCTCCGGCGAAACTTTTCCCGGTCCGCATTGTTGCTTTTCCGATATTGTCGGGGCGCGATATTTCCTCGAACCTTCCAAGCCTCGATCGCTGGAGACGCGGATTTTATGCGTGCGAACGTTTGCAGGCAGAAATTTTCGAACGTCTCGACTTATTCACAGCCCTGCACGTAAAAGATAGATCATCGTCTTCACTTCCCCATCCGGTTGCCCGAATCCCACGGGAACCGGGTGAACTTCCTCGGCCGAATTTTTGACATCCGTTATAAATTTTTAATTCATTCAATGTGAATCCACGTTCCGGTTCAATTTATTTATTATTATTATTTTTTTTTTTTTTTTTATTCGGAAAGGGTGCATTTAAGAGGGATGGAACTGGAATTTTGGACCGCACAAGGAGAGAAGGTTAAGGAATTTGAGTTCCACGGCCCGAAATATTGCCCTGTTGTCGTATCTCACGTAGATCGCTTTCCTTTTTTTATCTCCACAACGTTTCGGCCTCGTTTTCCACCCTTTTCTTCCGTCGGGGCATAAATTTCCTTGCCTGCTGCGAAAAATTTCCACCTTTTCGGTTAATGGGTCATTTGTTATGTAAATCCGGAGGAATTTTCCTTTGGAAAGTCGGCCTGGTTTTGTTCTTTGTATCAAAAAAAAAAAAAAAAAAAAAGAAAAAACAGCATTAATAGTGTTTTCATATTGGAGCTGTGTCCGAGGGTCATTTTTGCGGTCAGCGATTTAAAAAAAAAAAGAAAATGGGATCTTCCGTGCGAAACGGAAGATCTAAATCACGATTTGACATAATTTATCCGATATTTCGGGCGGATACAACATTAAGGTGGAACTTTTTCCACAGCAATGATGATCTCCCATTTCTTGCGCTTGTTAAAAAAAAAAAAAAAAAAAAATAAAGTAAGCCGAAAAAAAAAGGAAAATTGAGATTTTATACGTGGATTGTACAGAAGTAGCTGCCACGTTTTTTTTGACTTCCGATAGGCGCGGGCAGCGTATCGATTTCCTTTTTCGGGGACGTGCGGCAGACGTCTGTCGCGAAAAGCCCGGAAAATTTTCGCTTAACGGTTTTCCCCCGCCACGTGATTGTTTTTTTTTTTTTTTCGGATTTCTCGCGGATTCCCGAGGAATTTTCCCGATCGTTCGGGATTTTTTCATTTTTGCACCCGTTTCGCGAATCGCGGTCGGAAAATCCCTCCATCCGTTGGATTTGATTGCCGCTCCTACTCTTTTTCACCACTGATTTTCCTCCCAGCTCCGGGGATTGCTCCCCGCCCGGACACCGACTCGCATTTCCGAGGCGGAAAAGCGTTCGCGTTCCTTTTTCCGCTTTCTTATTTTTGAATTCGCGTTGATCTTAGAGGTAGCAAAGCAAGAGAAGGAAAAAATAAAAAATAAAAAAAAAAAAAAAAAAATTGCCTTTGCCCCCCCCACTTTCGATCGTGCCCCTGTTTTCTCCTTCCCCGACGACGCTCGCTGATCGTACATTTTTTTCTTATTTTTCCCTTTTCCGCTCGGCCGATCTCGAAGGCTTTCCTTCTGATGCCACTTTTCCCGAAACGGGATGCGAGAGGGATATCAAAATGAAAGCGCGTTTATGGGGCGGCCTTGCCTTCGCGGCACTCTCATCCTCCTCGTTCGTTTCCGCTTTGTGCCAATTTTTCCGTCATTTCCTCCCTTTCTCGTGAAATAAATTATTTAAGCATCCTTTTAATGTAACTTTTATTAATGGTGTTTTTCAAGTCTGAGAGGGAGAAAAGGAAAGGACCTGTTTTTGCCGATTCCTCTCCGTTGATGTTTCCCGGCTGAAAAGCTTCGGCTCTGCCATTACCTTTGTGCACCCATCGTTTAAATGCACGTCAGTATTTTAATTACCTCGCCTTCACCGTTTTCAAAATTTATTGCTGTCATTATCGTGAGATTATCCTTTAGCCCTAATGACGTCGGGGTCGAAATGAAATATATATTTAATAATACTCCTAGCAATTTGTCCGAAAATAATTAAAATTATGATTTTACGCGCTTAAACTAAATAACTTTTTTGAATATTCGCATCGTGTCATTTATTTGAGAAATATATGAATGCACATTTGGTAATAATAAAAGTTACACTTTTTGTTAAAATTCATCCATTTAATTTTGTGTTGCGAAAATGCGGTGCAGTCTAATTGCTTTTTCGCATTGTAATAAAAAAGTACATATATGTGTATGAAATAGCGAAAGTTTTTTTTCATTTCGACCGTTAATTATACTTTCTGTAGCATGAACTTTTTACTTTCTCACTTCGTCGTAGCTTTAACTTAAAAGAAAAAAATCTGACTTTTATAGATATATATATATATATATATATGTGTGTGTGGAAAAAAATTGATTTCCCGATATCGTTAGTATAGGTATATAAAATATACTGAGAAATCATTTTTCGTAAGAAAGATAAAAGATTTTTATGTCTTTTATTATATTTTTGCAATATTAACAGCTCTCGCAAGGAATTTTTCAATAATTCAATTTGTTTTCTTTTTTTTACGTTAAGAATTTCCCGAACTCTCACTTTGGTCATCTCTGCTGCAAAGTGCAGTCAGCAGCCATCCGGAGCAACTTTCCTTTTTTTCCCTTATTCTTAATTCTATATATCCGAAGTTCTTGAGTCGTTCTTCTGTAATTACTTTCCCTTATTGCTAAGTTGTGTTGCTTTGGGGGAGGGGAGGGGATGTGGGGGGATTGGCGGAGGAAAAAACATTTTCTTGTTTTTACGTGTTTTTTAGAACGTCATCGGATTTTCCGTTCGCTCTTCATCCCTCTTCCGTTTCGATTTTAGTCGCCGGATGTGATGTGTAAATCGTAGGCGATGGCAAACGGAAGAAAAGCTCGCGAAGTGAGCTGCCTTTGGAGCCTTCCGGATTCACGTCACGCAAAAAGGCGACACCGTTTTTCCTACCCTGTTCCATTTCTCTCTCTCTCTCGCACACGCACACGCACACGCACACACACACACACACACACATTCATCCCTTTCTTCGTGCTGCCGATTCTTATTTTGCAAACCTTTTTCAAATCTTTCTTTTCTCTTTGCGTATCGCAGCAAATTTCCGGACCATCGAGCTTTTTTCCTTTGTCGGAATCCTGCGATGAGGCGGACTTCAGAAAACCGCAGCATACCTAAGCTTCACTCGAACTTCGGCGACAGACTGCGTGGCTTTTCTTTTTCCCGCTCTCCTTTCCTCCGAGCCCTCTTGCCTCGATTGCCGCGATTTTTTCGAATTTCTGCTTTTAATTTTTTCAACACTTTTTTTGCTGCGGTTATCGCTTTTTTCCTTTTCCCCGGGCTAATTTCGAAGAGTCCACCTTCGCAGCTAATCCCTGCACGTTTCATTTTTTTTCGCTGATTTCAAAACATTTCCTTTCGATTGTCACACGCAGCCTTCACTTCAGTTCTGTGCGACCATCAAAAACGTCATGAAAAAAAAATATGTGTTATCTCTGCAGAGATTAACTTTTTTTCTTGAGCATGCAGTTTTATCTCTTTCATGCCCTGTATGACTGATGAGAATGTTGCAAGTACATTTCGACTGACGCTTACATGAAATAACATTGGTTTTATGAATATTTCACCGAAATATTAGGTTACCTTAGCTGTTTGGCTGGTTCCCCGGTTTGGTATAGGTCCCATTAAACTTGAGATTAGCCGCTCAAATTCTGGCAATACCGTAGAACTATTAAATCTGTACTCTAATTATATAGCGGGACCAAGTTTACATGGTATAGTAATATCGATTTTAGTTATTATAAAATTAATACATGTATATATATATATATTACAAGGATCATTGTTATTCGCTTTAGTCGCATTCAGTATTAAACTTATTAAGTAATTTACTGGACCTTTATAGAAAAAAAAAAAGTGCCGTTAATATTCTGAGTCTTCATTGTAGTGGAATTATGGTTACCGATTCGTATTTTAGAAAATATAACGTATAAAGCGTTTTGTTGAAGTTGAAGTTATTTCGCTGATATATACGCGTTGGAATATCGAAAGTTTAAAGTTTTATATTATGTTATATATTGTATAAAAAAAAAAAAAAGTTTTATATTATGTGGAAGATCAGATAGAGTGAATAAAGGATGGTGAAACATTTTGGTTGCTCGGAAAGTGCTTTATATTTCGGTTACAGCTCAGCTTGAAGAGGCTTAGTCATCACGTTCTCCGTTAAATCTTCCCTCTCTCTTTTTGTCGTCAATTTCCAGGGCTTCCGATGGATGGTTCCGATCGATTGAGGTCGCGCGAAGCAAGGAAACCGCACTGGAAAGTTACCGGAGTTAGCGATTGAATGCGGAGTAGATCAACCTGGATCCACACGTCAGTGGGTGGATACCTCCTCCAAACCCTGTGGGTTCTGGGCCTCCGGAGGGCAGATGGTACCCAGAAAGAACCGGTTCCATGAAGTTCGTGCAAGGTTCCTATCCTGGTAGAAGTAACTCAAATCTTTACCACTCGTCGAGTCACAGTCACGTCTCCGGCATAGGACGAGACTGCAGAGAGGGAAAACCTTATTTTCATTCTTCCGGTCATGATCTTTACCACGACAGAATCAGTTACCATGAAAGTGGATATCATTCCTCCGGCGGCCAGGAATGCGAATTTCATTCCCTCGGGAGGAAATCCCGACACGACAGATCGTGTCCCGGAATCACCAGATCGGAGTCCCGCGGGACGATATACGAGAGAGGTCGCCGCGATAGGGATCATTCCTTATCCCGGGTGGAATCACGAGTCGGAGTTCTGCATGCGGATCGCAGATCGGGGGTGTTCCGCGGGGATTACCACCCGACTTTCCTGTACGATCGGGACGTAGCCAACAGAGCCGAAGCTCGAACCGGAGGATTAGTCCACAGCTCGACCCACGACCACGGCCTGAGCAGACCGGAGTCCCGATCTGCCGGGATGCACCATTCGTCATCCGCTCACGAGCACTGCTCCAGCAGGCCCGATTCGAGAGGCGAATCGCGATCGAGGCCGGAGTCGAGATGCGCACACGAAAGACCGGATTCTCGCGGTCCTCCCCTGTGCCACGAGCACTCCCGCTCGGAGTCCCGGAGCAATCTCTGCCCAGAGCATTCCAGGGGCGGATTGATTCACTCGACTTCGTCCTTTGAAACTGCCTATCCGGAGAGAGTTCAGACGTCGATGGGATTGCACCATTCTGCATCCGGTCACGAATCTCTTCAACTTCCGTCTTCTGACCCGGACGGGTATCAAGATCCACCGTTTCATGCTTCCGATCCCGAGGGATATCCGGATCGTTCCATTTTCCGATCGCACGACATCGCCTTTCACCCGCACTCTTCGCATAAGATGATGGAAAGCTCTTTCAAGATTCCTTGCCCGATTCACAGCCCATATAGGTTTAGATACATTAATGGAGTCCCGGAATTTTACGGTCATCAGGTAAGTTCCCTGCAAAGGAGTATATATTTCGTTTTTTTTTTTGGTTTTTTTTTTTTAATTTTCCAATTATTTTTCCATTCACGACAATAACAAAAAAATATCATCAAAGCTTTAACCTAAACATTTCGTGGAGCTTCATTTTAAACATCATCATTTATTTAATGTTAAAGCCTTCTTCGCAATTATGAATGTTTAAAATTTTAAGCTCGCGTCCTAAAAAAAAATGAATAATGCATTAGCTAATTTGGTGAATGCTTCGATAGAAACTGTAATTCGTGATGTCGGAGTTTGAGGTTGATCTAAATTTATTATTCGTGTGGTCTTCATTAGCGAGTCAGAATATCGGAATCTGCCTCCCTTGTCTGAGGGATGGCCTCTTTTTTCCCTTTTTTTTTTACTTGGGCCACCCCGCTCACGTAGGATATAGTAAAACCGCAAATGAACCTAAAAAAAAAAAATCCTTTGTGACCGAAAAGGGTTGAAGTTTTTAACACAAAGTCCTGCTCCTTCAAAATTTATGCCAAACACTTACTCGGACTTGGATTTTACGTCGGGGGCTTTTTTATTTTTTGATTCTTTCCCTTTTCTTACCTCTCGGAAAAAATATTTTCCCATTCGTTTAATTTCATAAATTCCACTTTTCCATTGCCGGGGGCAAGGGCGCGAAGGAAAAGAGTCGGTCAAAGAAAAAGCTATCATCAATGCGGGGAGAAATTTTCCAAATTCATTTTGGATCCATTATCTTTTCCTTTTATGAATTTCCAAGCGCCGTACCTGAGAAAGGGAGATGAGAGGCCGAGAGCCCTGAAAAGAATCTCCCCAAAATGGAATCCTTTTACAAAAGATTTCATTACCGGATAGTAATCCAGAGGTTTTTACCTCATGCGAAAGCTGGAGAGGAACTCTCCCCGGGTTTTTCCTGCGTTCAGTTTTCAAAAGGAACGGATTAGAAAAAAATTCTGAAGACGAAGCCGCTCGGAATATTTTTCTTTTCAAAATCTCTCTTGTCTCTGGCAGTTGCTGAAACTGCCCTAAAATATAAGAAAAAGAAAGGAAATGATTTATGGAAATTTTTTTTTTTTTTTTTTTTTTTAGGGCGATTTTCCTTGTCGTTAGAATTCGGACAATGCACATGTAAATGTTAATAACGTTGGGGAATGTAGAAAGGAAAAAATATTAGTGGTCGTTTAAGGTGGAATAACAGCAATTTGCTTTTGTTTAATATTTTGTGCTTCTCTGTAATTGAGTAAATCATGAGTCGACGAACATTTTTAGATGGCGGGTAAAACTGAACGGCGTGGACTCTTTTTAATGCAAACGGCTCAGCGTAAGCAAATTTTCATAGGTTTGCGATTCGGACGCTGGGAATCCCCTACAGAGGAGCCGGAGCCTCCGCTGGGGGATTTCCGCTGTCGTCCGGGGGCTTAAAAAGCGAAATTTTCCTCTTAAGGAGACCGGGCGCACTCTTTGGGCCTGCCTTCCACCTCCTTGCCGCCACTTTTACCCCCGGGGGCGTTTAATTTCGGACCTTAACAACTTTGATTAGGTCCGGGTTCTTGCAGAACTCTTGAAGAATGTGATTGTTACATTTATATAATCTCATTGCCAGTCCCGCATCCTAAAAGCCGTTTATAAAAAGGGAAAAAAGTTTTCTGCTCCACGAGATGATTTTTCTTCCCCGGTTCTGAAATCACCGTACACTCGTACATATTCGCATCTTGCATACAAAATATTGTATAATCCACGTTTTCTTGCAGTTTTCAACCCCACGGTTTAATACGAAATCTCAGCACGTTTCGATCCACTTTTCCTTCCCTAATTTGCATGACAAATTTTAATTTAGCAAAGGGGGCAAATCACACACCCCCTTCCGAGTCTTGGCGTCCCAACATACTCCGACCCTTTGCTGCCGAGAGAAACAGGAAGGAGGGAGAGAAAGGGGAGGAAAGAGAGAAAGGGGCAGAAAAATACGGAGATTTCCTGCGTCTTATTCTACTACAGTTCGCAGTGTTTCCCTTTTTCCTTTTTCTTCGTCCGTTAAATATTAAAATGAAATTTAACAATTCGGGGTTAATTATTCATGCAGACGGCTAAGTTTTAACTCCGTTCAGCGAATTACGAAAAAAGTGGGAATTATGATTTATAATGAAAGCGAATTTTCATTCGCGACCTGAATTCTTTATCATGTTTACGGGCGGAAAAATTGGCGAGAATGAGGGAAACTTCTTTTACCTCGCGCGCGCACGCAGCGCACCCACAGCAGTGCCCTCCGTTTACTCCCGTTGTTTGATTTATGAGCTTTTTCCCCTGCCGAACGGCAACGCCATGAAACCACCCCCTTTCCGTGCATTCAGACGCCCTTCTCGTATCATCCGTCACTCCGGTGAATGCATTGTTGATGTTGGAAAGGTTTCAACACGTGTGCACAGATAAGTGACTTAAACTGATACGTTTTCGATATGTACTCACTTTTTTTTTTTTTTGTTATATAAATATCACCGGCGAAAGGGAGGGAAACAAAATTAATGTTTTGGGGAAAAATGGAAAAATCGTAATAATATTATCGGAAGAAGCGTCGGGAACGACACGTTGTTGTAAATTTAAAAAAAAATATAATGACATTATATCTTATGCATGACATAACGATGTGATTACGCATGTACTCCGTTAATGTATTTATCGCCTTGCAGACAACATCATCTTCAATTTGAAGTTCAGCGAAAACATTTGGTATAAATTATCAGCGAAATTTAAAGTTGTAAAATTACACTTTTGATTTGCACAATTTTGAAGGCTAATTTCCGTGTGATATCGTTACTTATTTTTATTCACGTTTTGCGTCTCGGATGCATTGGTGGTATTTTGACATATCGAGAACGGAATTTTGATGCGTCGCAGGATTTTCATTTAGTCAGCGGGGAAGACCTTGGAAAAATCCTGTCGGACGACAGAAACCGTCGGGTGGGCATTTGTGATTTTTCCCGACATTTGGAAATTTCGCTTTTTCTTGGCGATTCGAAAGGGTGGACACACCCTTGGTCGATGAGGGACACTAAAGCAAAGGTAAGGCGAGGGGGAGCCGAGGGCCTTCGTCCAAGCCGTACTCCCTTTTTTCGCATTTTCCACGGGATCCCGCTTTTTGAGGCGACGCTCTCCCATTCGCGCACCACACACACACACACACACACACACACACACACACCCCGCGAGGAATTTTCAGCGTTTCACGCTTATGCGCCCTCGCAGCAGGCATCAAACCGGAGCCGAGAATTCTAAGGGCGCGTCGAGGGCGTATTTTGCTGCCGCCCCGAAAAGATTTACCCGGCTGTTGCTCCGAGGTCGCTTTTCGGGTCGGGCAAATATTTTTCCAGCGTCGATTCTAAATATTTGGGAAAGCGTTAATTTCTTCCGATTCCTTCCGTCTCGTTTCCCGGGTGCCAATTTTTTTTGCATTCAAATTTTCCGGCACGAGACGGCCCTTCCCCGCTCTACCGGTCAACCCGGGAAAACTGCGAATAACTTTCGCGAAACGCTGAAGCGCACCGGTTTTCCCGCTGGATGACCCGTGGGTTTTGTTTTTCAGTTTGTGCATTCGTAATGTCCTCACGTTTTCTGAATAAAAGCCCTCGGGTCTCACCGGTAAAAACCCCGAGGGAAACACGCTGATTTCGAAACGATATTTAATTTTATTAAATAAGGTCGTTATTATTATGAATGCCATAACAATGGGGCGGGACAAAAAAAAACATGAAATTCCGAGCCGTAATTATATTAACATGAGAAAATTACAAATTCAAAGGATTGTTAAAAAATTATAAGAGAATATTGGCCTTCCATTGACTCTAACTCGGTTGGCAATGATAAGCGGATAAATGAATTGCTGACAAAGCCGTGATGGCAAAAGAAAATTTGACTAAACTAAAATTACATGAAATAAAATTGTGCTTTGCCCTCTCTTTGTGTGCGTAATATTTGCATTCTCATAACGCACACGTATTTATATAGATATATATTATTTTTGATGTAAATTAAATCGCTTAAGTGGAATTTTAAGAGGAAATGATTTGTTATTGGTAAATTTCAGGTACGTTAAATTCGCATTTGTTGGTTTTTTTTCTTGCGGCATTTCGGTTCCATGCAACGCCTTTCAACACAGTTCGAGACTTCTCTTAGTCCGGTAGACTTAAGGATGAGCAGTTTCATCTTTGACCGTAGGTTTTTCCGCATATTTAAAGTCGGGACACGGAACGCCTGTGAGACGTTTATGAATTTGAAAAATTCCAGCGTTTTTGGATGAAAAATTTTTTTAAGTCACGGAAATGGATTAAAAAAAAAAAAAAAAAAGTTCCAAATGCTATTAATCTTGTCTATTTTTGGGGAATCGCATTCATAAAGCTCCGGGAGTTTCGCCTCTCGTGCAAAAATCCCAAAAAAATTTTTTCTCCAAAATCTCCATTCTCATCCGGGAAAGTTCTTCGCCCACCTCTCCTTTTTATTTTTTTTCATCGGACATATACGTTCGTTACATGATATATTGTTCATTTCTCCATTCTTCGAGTTGTTCACTTTCCCTCAATCAAATTTCCGCAAAATTGTTGATTTTCCCAAGTGTAAAGACAAGTGCGAGGCAAAAAAGGAAAAGTTTCTCACTTTTCATTTTCCCTTGGTTACAATTTTTCCGGACCTTTTTTTTTTTTTTTATTTTATTCGGGAAAATTCCGACTTTCTTCCCCGGCTCGTCCTGACCGAGCTTTTCTTACATTCATTTTGGGGTTTTTTTTTTTTCTTCCTTAATACTTTGGAAATTTTGGATTTGAACCGGGCGGAGAGTCTTTTTGCTCTGCAATAATTCTTCTTGCCTCTCTCTCTCTCTTTCCATCTGAAATAAATTGAAGTTGAAGAATTTGCCAGAAAGCTAAATGTCACATCCAGAAATTGACTTTTTAAATTTTTTTCCAGTTACTTTCACACAGTTTTTTTTTAAACATTAATCAGATACGTATTTATTACCATAAATCAATGGTGACATTCATTTGCTGCGAACAAAAATCGAAACGCGGACCGTGAATCTGTCGTCCCTTGTAATTTCAGAAATCGTTTCGACTACCAAATCCGCATTGGATGGTGCCTTTTAAGAGTTTTTCCTCTTTTCCCGCCGCTCTGCGGCGATACCTGTGATTTGACTATGGGAAAAAATTATTTTCAAAAAAAATTAATCACGGTCCTCTCCTTGAATTTGGGGGGTTTTCGTCTTTGTTGGAAGGGTAGGAAAAAAAAGGTTTCCGGGCATGAATTAAATTTCTGATTATGCCATCCTGGGATTCGCAGGATGTTTGCCCTTTCCTTGAGTCCCGAAATGTATTTTCTTTCCCTCGCGTTCCTCGTGTATTGAAAGGAAAAGGAAAAAGGTATTTGATCCTCCTCCTTTTTCCCGGATCCGACTTTTATTGGTTGCCGTTCTTATTTCATTTTTGGTTTATGCCTCTACTTGTGCCTTCTCTTCTCCCGGCATCCTCTTCATTTGCGGCAAAGGAGCTTTATACAATTTTTTAAATCCTGCCTTTTCCACTTTTTCCCCCCTGCACGGGAAATTCCCTTTTTTTCCCCCCCCCCCCCCATCTCACTCTCCACAGATGAATTTCCCTCATTGCACTGCCCGAGCATTTCGTATCTGCATTCGGCAACGTTTCCCTAGGTCATGCATTTTTTCATAGGTGGAAAATGATAATTATGAGTTCGGTTACTCGATTATGTTTTTCCACTTCAATCCTGTCGATTGAACGACAGAACGAGGAGAAACTGAATTTTTATTTTATTTTTATTTTTTTTTTTTTTTTTACCTCGCTTCCCATCCTGCATGTGACTTGTTTAATTTACAAATTTTTACATAACATTAAAGCGCTTCTGCTCCCCTTTCGATCGGTATCGCCGCTTCTGAGGTTCATCACGGACAGCAGGATACGCACCTTTCAAAAGGAAGTTTATTTTGCATTAATGGACTTTAGCTTCAATAACTGAACCCCAGCAGATTGCTGAGAAAGGTAATCTTAACCGTTCGCAAAGAATAAAATTCAATGTCTGAAATTACCGTTGCGTTATATATATATATTTTTTACGGTTTCATTTATTTTTTATTTTATTTTTTTTAATTTTTCGGTTCCCTGGTTCTTCACATTATCCGTCTCGTAATTCTACTAAATTGTACCTTTAAATCTTCCCTCCCGCAAATGCCTTTCCCGATATTTTCGGAACCTCCAAATATGAAAATGATCGGTTGTGGATAGTAAAATCTTTTACGCACACTAAAGATGCGACGGAAGAGGTCGCAAAAGCGTTTTCATTTTTACCCCGACGGTAGCCAACCTTAAAAAAAAAAAAAAAAGATACATTACGTGTGACCCTACACGAATGCAAAACTTTTGAAATATTTAAATTGCATTTGATGATTTTTTTTGTCGCATTTCGACCCCCGGAGACTGGTTACGTCTTCTTTTAAATAAAAAAAAGAGAGAGAGAGAGAGAGGGATGCTTTCTCTTCCCGGAAAAAGAAATCGTTCCGGCAATGTTTTGCGATTCTCGGAATTCGCATTTCTCCCTTTTCCAGGAATTTTACACGAATCGTTCGAAAACGAGTCACCCCTTTCAGGAAAGATAAAGCCCAAACTTCACGTTAAGGCACGGAAACTTTCTCCCCCGCAATATCTCTTTGTGCCACGATTTTTTACGCGTGGGAGGAAGCATTGCTCTTCCCTCATCGTTCGAACGTAATCCGGGTGGGAGGGATGCCTTAACGTGCGCAACATTAACGACCCGTAATTGTCACTTCTCGTGCTTTTCTAATAATTTCCTTTACAAGTCAGCCCCGCTCGCAATTTGCGCGGTTTTGCTAACTGATTGGCACCAGACGTGTCGGGTACACCGGGCGTATCCCTCCTTGCGCCTTGCTAAAAAAAATCAGAGATTCGCGGATTGTGAAGCCTTCGGGAAAATGTGCGGACGAATTGCTTGTATTCGGTTCTCCGGTATTTTTTGTGCATTATTGCGTTTTAAAACAGGACCAGTTATTTTTTTTTTTTTTTCACGTTTTCACTATATATTTCTTTGTTTCCCATATCCATCACTTGTCGTTTTCTCTCCCACGTAAAATAGTTTAGCGGAGAAATAAAACACGAGATGCGAGAGATCGATTCCTCAACCTTTTACAAAGATTGTTAATTTCTGATATTTTATATGGAAGGGATTATTTGAAATGGAAAAATTAAAAAGAAAAAAGTAAAACAAACGAAGCTTAAACTCCTAGACACGTGAAATGCAATAATTAAAAATTAGCTAACGAAATGGCTAATATTACAATAGAATCAGTATATACTTTAATGTCATATCATTAAAGAAGTGGTAATTTTATTCTAATTATTAAACGACTCTAGATATTAATTTTTTTTGAATATTTGTTTCTCTTTTACAGGTAAGTGTATGGGGACCATTCATATTTATAATTTGAGAGGGTTCATAAGGTATGTAAGGAGTGTTTAATTATGTTGTGTGAAAGCTGCTGAGTGGATGTGTCGCTTTAAAATAATTTTCGCATTTCAAACATTCAGTTTCCGCAGATGCTCGCCATACTCGCCGTGAAGCATCACTTAAAACTTTATTAACGTCCAGGATTCGGGTTTAAAGTGGAAAACGAGGGCTGCGATCGCTCGAGTGCCCTAAAAATCCATGAATCGATACCAATAATTTTTCAAGCGTGAGGAGAAAAGAAAAGTTTTTCCGGAAAAATTTCCCTCTCGTCATTTGAGAAGATTCTGGCGGGGAAAAGAGGAAAAAGAACGTTTTTTTTTTACCCCGGATCTATCGTGCAGGGAATTTTTTTTTTCCCTCTTTACCTTCGAATGAGAAAAGGTCCTTAGCCTTCTGCTTCTTCCTACCTTTCGCGTACTTTAATTTTTTTTCCTAACTGATTCATTAATTCAATTATGCTCCGCTCTTATTTCCTTCTGCCACGCTCATTCATTATAATTTTCCTTTGTAAGTTTTCCTTATCCGTTTCAAGGCATCTTACATTGGCAGAGTCATTTTTTCTTTCCTTTCACCGAAGGATTCTCCCTCTAACTTTCTTCCTCTCGTCTTGGTCCGACACTCGCACCGGAAGAATTTTCTTCGCGACCGTCGAAGATCGATTTTCCATTTGAAGACTTCAGCGAGTGGATAGGAGGGGAAAAAGTCGTCCCTTCTGTTCGATTCACCGTTTCCGTCATCGAAACTAACAGCGGGACGATCGCGGGAAAGGAATCCATCAGCGAGTGAATGATAACAATTTGCAATTGGACCGAAAATCGTGCTTTTAAATTATTTAACATTTACAAGATTAAAATTCTTTTTTTTTTTTTTTTTCGTTTAAAACGAAAGTTCAAAAGTTTGAAATTTCACTGTTAGGTACGGAGGGCATAATTTCGCTTTCCTTCCATCCCGGACGAAACGATTTCCAAAGGTGGCGGATATCGGCTCGCAACCCTGCCGTTTTTCCTATGCTGCTGCCCCATTTATTTTTTAACGGCTCTTCAGAGAGTCATTAGGGGGCGCAATAAACAATTTTTTGGCTTATAAAATGTGATGCACCGGAGGATGCTACCGATGAGATTCCACGACGAACGAGTTCGCTTGACTTGATGAAAAACGCCTTCGAACAAAGATTGTTATGCAGTGATTTTACATGTGACAGATTTTCAAATGCATTTAATTAACAATATATTAAATCAATTTTATTTAAATCGTCACGATTTAATTATTAATTAACGAATGTCGATCATTTAAATTTTTCTTGCCTTTTTTTAAAATTACATTTAATCCTCCTTGATTTGAGGGTCAAGTGCTGATAAAACCCGCCATAAATCACAAGGTGACCTTTGGTAATTGCTTTTCCCCGCCCTCGCTCCTCCCAATTCCACCATTTTCGATGAGTTTCTTTTCGGCGTGAAGAAGAAACGCGAGTGGGAGGGACGGGCCTTTGACTAATAAGAGAACGGAAAAGGGAAAGGGAAAACACCCCCCTGGGACCAATCCGAGATGTAATTAATAGCCGGTGGAAGTAATTTGAATCTCTTTCACGAAATTCCCGATATAAAATTTTTTTTTTTTTTGCGGTAAAATAAGCCTTCGGGGACGCGTCGGTCTCTTACCTTAAAGCGTGCAGTTAATTAAGAACTATTCTCAACCTTTCTCGCTGCAGGAGAAGGTAAAAAATTGGCTAGAATTATCCTGCTGCTGCCGCCAACGGGACAGGCGATCGATTATCGTTTAGTCGATACTGCCTAAAGTTCAGATTTTCCTTTTTTAAAAAGGAAAACGCGAAATATTAGCGTTTATTTAAACCGACGCATCGCGCTGCGTCCACGAGATCCGCCACGTTTTGAGACGATTTCCTTCTTTTTATTTTTATTTTCGTCAACTCCAGCGTCGGTGGCTTTAAAATGAACGGGATTCGAATGCACATTTTACCTTTTTCCCTTCCTTGTTAATCGCAAAAGCGGAAGAGGCATAACGGAATGATTACCGCACAGGAAGGCGGAGGAAAATATCGAAAAATCATTCGCTTCCGAGGGAAAACCGAAAGTCGATCTGGGATTTCAGCACCCGACCGATTGCTAAGCTGCCAGAGGGAAAGGGAACCTGATTTTTTTCGATTGGTTCGCGAAATGAAAATTTTCATCACGTGGCATTAAGCAAGTTCTTGTTGATAATTGCGAAGGGCGGTGGCAGGGGGAGAGGGTGGAAAAATCCCGAAACTTCAGCCGCAGAGAGGCAGGGGTGCTGAGGAAAACCCACTCTATTAAACTGCAAAAGGAAGAGTATGTATTCATTGGTACAAAGAACGAAAATCAGCTTATTGTTATCGGGTGAAACGAACACTCAAATCGAGCATCGGCTGGATTTCCCGCTGCCAAAAAGCTTTCCGATTCATTCACGACCAGAAACCGTTTTCCCCGATGAC
Source organism: Ricinus marginatus (assembly GCA_028565995.1). Lineage (NCBI taxonomy): Eukaryota > Metazoa > Arthropoda > Insecta > Psocodea > Ricinidae > Ricinus > Ricinus marginatus. The sequence continues at coordinate 41,550 of JAOWBB010013424.1, forward strand.
CTAACCTGATTATCCGAGCTTTTCCGACCCGCAGAGGGAAGCTCGGATTTCAGGGGAAATTTTTCATTTCGCCATCGTCGCGGACGCGAATTTTTTCTTTGTCTACGGGTTCGGCGCTGTTTATAAAGCGTCGCCTCCGTTCAGGGAGCTTTCCTCGGGGGATGCCACAAAATACCCTTTTCCATCCTTTATTTTTCCTCACGCGAATGTCACAATCTCTTTTTAGGGGTGTCTTCGACAGCTTTAAGAATTGTGCTTGGATATATATATATAAAATTTAATTATTTCTTTATATGCGCTCTCTCCGAACGAATTGAAATCGAATTAGGAGGTTAGGAAAAGCAGTAAAACCGAGTTAGATAAATGTTGACGCGGCATTTGCATATTTCGATGCGAATTTTTACAAATATATATATATATATAATTTTTTTTTGAAGTTAGGAATAGCTTAACAATTCTGACTCGAAGCCGTTAAACATAAAATGATATATGCGATTATTTTGTTAAGAACGGAGAATTTTCACCATGGAACTTATGCACAGAATCACATTTTGCTTTTATTTTTTTTTTCTACAATCGGGTAAGGTTAAGCACGTTCAGAATCATTTTGTTAAAAATCCGTCATTTGAGAAACAGTTTTGCTTATAGATCGCATATCGCACTATCCCCGAAAATAGGAACGATTGATTGTTTGGTAACAGACCACTGCTTCGTTTACGGCAAAATACTAAGAGTGTCTAAAAGGAATTGGAAGAACCTTCCTTTATTTGGTTCGTACTCCAGCAACGTACAAGAGATGCACCGTTTCTGCCACTCCGGCGGTTTCCGCTTCCGGTAATGTCAAAATCCCGTTGCTGAGCAAGGACGAGGCTCGTTAAAGAAGTATGGAATCACCTAGCTTGTACGCACTAATAATTTTTTCATATATTTAAAATTTTTTTCGATTTCACATTTTTGCATTGCAGCCCTTAAAAATTTCAATTTCGAATCAGAAAAATCACCTTCGTTTGTCGCGTGCTCTCCATTCATCTCGCCACAAGCTTCAATTCCCTTTGATGCAACAAAAGAAATTCCTAAATCATTCACGTACCATCTCGGGTCCCGCTGCAGCTTCCGATTAAACTTACAAATTAAATGAACACAACCCTTTGCAAGCAATAACGCACCCGTTTTACAATTTCCCCAACCTAAATGCAATCCCGACCGGGAAAAGACATACTAAATGCTAAAGCTTGAAATGTGCGCACACAAATATTTTGAAGATTTTTTTTTCCGCTGAAGATTACTATTTTAAACATAGAGTTGAAGGGTTATCCGGGTCGACTGCCGTTACAACTCGTTTTGATCGCTCGAGACGTCGTCGTAGTCTTCGGCTATTTCTTGATAGTCCTTCTCAAGGGTTGCCATGTCCTCCCTCGCCTCGGCGAACTCGCCCTCCTCCATCCCTTCGGAGACGTACCAATGAACGAATGCTCTTTTGTTGTACATTAAGTCAAATTTTCGGTTCAGCTTCGACCAGGCTTCTACGATAGCCGTCGTATTGGACAGCATCGACACGGCTCTCTGCACTTTGGCCAAATCTCCGCCCGGAACGCTGGTTGGGGGCTGGTAGTTGATGCCAACCTGCATAACCAAAATTAAAATTTCAAACCGAAAAACGTGCCGCAGCCAAATCAAATAGATTTTTGCGGATATTTGAACACTCACCTTAAAACCTGTCGGACACCAGTCGACGAATCGCACGTTATTTCTGCTTTTCATGTTGGCAATCGCCGCGTTAACGTCTTTTGGCGTAACGTCGCCTCTGTACAGCAAACAACAAGACATGTATTTTCCGTTGTTTGGATCGCACTTAACCATCTGATTGCCCGGCTCGAAGCACTGGGCGGTCAGATCCGAAATGGAAATTCCCTCGTGTCCTGCATTTTCCCCCGACAGAAAAGGGGCATATGTTATCAAAGGAAAATGTATTCTCGGATAAGGGATGAGGTTCGTTTTGAACTCTGAAAGATCCACGTTTAAGGCACCTTCAAACCTAAGGGACGCCGTCACAGAAGACACGACCTGGAATCGAACGTATTAATTGCAGAAATTCATCCCCATCGGGTTGTACCGCGGCCTTTTTTACGTTTGCCCTTACTTGACTTATTAATCTATTGAGGTTAACGTAAGACGGTCTCTCGATGAAGAGCCTTTTTCTCGAAATGTCGAAGATGGCTTCGTTGTCCACCATAAAATCGCATTCCGCATGTTCGAGGGTGCTGTGCACGGCAAACACTGCGTTATACGGCTCCACCACTGCCGTCGACACCTAAAGATATCGAGTGTAGATTAACATTCGTTCATGGATAAATGTGAAAAGAAGTATATACATGTGCGTTTACCTGAGGTGCTGGAAACACCGAGAACTGAAACTTGCTTCTCTTTTCGTATTCCTCTGACAGCCTCTCCATCATAAGCGTGGAGAAACCGCTTCCGGTTCCTCCTCCGACGCTGTGGAAAAGGAAAAATCCCTGAAGACGATCGCAAGCATCGCTGAGTTTCCTCGTCTGATCGGCGACTCCTTCCACGATCTCCTTTCCAATCGTGTAGTGTCCCCTGGCATAATTATTTGCCGCATCCTCCTTTCCGGCGATCAGTTGCTGCGGGTGGTAGAGTTTCTTATATGTTCCGGTTTTGATCTCGTCTGCAGTGCATGAAAACTGGCGAATTAGCGAAGGTAAACCCGAAAACGGAGCGGTTAGCCCATTTTTTTACCTATGACTGAGGGCTCCAAATCGACCATGATGGCCCGCGGAACTTTCTTCTCTCCCGTCGCCGACTCCGAGAAGAACGTGAGGTAGCAACTGTCGTTAAGACCGGCTACCTTATCCGACGGCATAACTCCGTCAGGCTGTATGCCGTGCTCCAAGCAGAAAAGCTCCCAGCAGGAGTTACCCATTTGGATCCCGCTTTGACCGACATGAATGGAAATGCACTCTCTCGCTCGATTTGTATTCTGTTGCGTGTAGTATTTGTCCTGCGAAAAACGAAAAAAAAAATAATTTCGATGAACGTTACATTTAAAAAGCGAGTTCGTATGCGCACTCATTTCGGGTGAAACCGCGGAGGTGTTTAAGGGAATGTAAAGCCGAAGGAAAAACGCAAACGCCAGCGGTAGGTATCGTAAGCCTTCATTATCGTAACTACCTACAATGTGCGCGCTCGCATATTGACCCGATGATGATGTAAAAGGTTCGTTCTGTTGCGTTTGACGATCCATACGTTAAAATACAGGAGAGAGATCTCGCAGTGCGAATACGCACACAGAAAAATCCACTTTAGGATTTATCAAACGCGGGGGATGCGACAATTCAAACCAACGGGGATGCTTTAAATGTTCGAATGTGCATGTGTGTATATATATATGTATGCATATGCTTCCTCAGAGGCGTAGGATCAGTCCTGGGAAGTGAGTTTTCCACTTCGAAAAAGGGAAAGAAAAAATTTCAAACAATCAAGTAATAAAAATTTTTTTTACCATTATTGTCGTTTAAAGGAAAAACCTCAGAAGATCATTACTTTTTTTTTTAGAATTTAGCTTATTCACAATTTTGTCGGATAAAGTTTCGAAAAACTCAAAAAACCAAAAATCAAAAAAAAAAAAAAAAAATAAACTTCAAAACATGCCAAAATCCTCACATATTTAATTTTTTAATTAACCAAAGATTTAGTTATTGTCAAAGAAAAGGTTCGATTGCCTTTTATTTTCATTTTATTTTGTTTTTACTTCGTGAAAGGCAAAGGAATTGACGTTTTTTTTTCCATTTTCAACGGAAAAAGAGAAAATTCGCACAGTGGACGAGCGGTCATTTGCGCGCTCAGGTTCGGATGGGCCGCGTACCTCGTCGCAGCCAAGTCAGCACCGCTTACGCGCTCCCGGAGATCGGAGTTTTCTCAGCGTCCCGGAGGCGGCTTTGAATTTGCGACGGATCCGCGGGTTTTGGTGATGGAAAACGCCCTGCACGGGGGGGCGAGGCGCATCTTGCGTTCATTCGCGGTCCGGGGAAAGGCCTGGAAACTTGTGCTTCGCAAGGATGAGAGTTCTCGGCGGCATCGCGACATTCGGAGCCGGGCAAAAGGCCGCCCGTTACGTGACGGGATTGGGAGCGGACGCGAACGACAGCGGCAACCTCGAAAGGTGACCGAGGCACAAGTTCCCGGTTTCCTTTCCGACTTCGTCCTCGGGGCCGAGGGACGATCGAGAAGTAACGCTTCCCTTCCTTTCCCTCCCCTTTTTTTTCTCCCTTCGAAAATTTTCCGCAAAGAGGCCGCTGCAAAGGACGGAGTTAAGAAATTTTACGATCAAGCGTGTTTTCAATTATAAATCGAGTTAGTTTACATTCGCGAGCAGACGACGCACCCAATTGCGTCATCAAATTACGACGTATTTTAACAACCCGAGGACGCCTCGTTTATGGAAATTGCTGAATTTTCCCGGTTTTCCTGGTGTGGTTTTACCGCGAAAGGGAGTCTTGCGCTCGGGCCCACGCACGAGAAAAGTCCTCTTTGAAGTGTTGAAGAGTACCGTTTTCCGGTACTCTTCGTTTACCCTTCCCGGCATTCTTTGTTCAGTCGATTCATAAATCTTAAACCAATGCGGATGGCATGAGTCGCTCTTGTTGTACTGGCCAAATGTTAAGGAAACGCTGTCGGCTCTTCAGACAATTTGGAATTAATTTCTTTTTCCTTTTGTGCCCGGTTACGGCTTCCCGTTTTCTGGGACACTGCCTTGTGATCTCCTGCGGCGGAATTCTGACGATCGTTTCCGAACCGAAATAAAAATCTCAATTAAGTTACGATTGCTTCGATGGCGATTGAACTATGCTTGAGATCAAAAATGCATTGCCGGATTTGCGCCAAAGAGTAAAATCCCAAGTCCCGAACTCCTGATCGCGGGCCCTCGAAGGGGCTCTCGGGGAATCGCTTTCGACAACCGATTCAGGTAGGACAGGATTTGGGAACGGAAAAGAAAATGAATGAACTGGAATGTCAGCAAGTGAAAGATGTCGTCAGTCACAGTCAAAAATCCTTATTTTTCCCGTACTTTTCGTCCCCGTTATTCCTTTGAGCTTTTCCTGGCTTTTGAGCTTTCATCCCCGGAATCGTAAGGTTTTGCGGATAATTCTCTTCTTTTTCTCTCCTTCCATACCCTCACCCCCCCCTCCCCCGCGATCATATCGCTTGACATACGTGGCGGCAAAAAGGATCTCCGGTGCACCGAACGGGATTGAGGTACCTGTACGCGAAAGGATTTATTGGAAAGCGATGCCGGAATGGGACAAATCCTGTCGTCGCGACTGCGGGGTGTGAATTTCATCCCTCCCGAATTTTGCTAACAAATTTTCAGCGAGTGAGTTTTTCCGACAGCCGATTTGATTTAGCAATTTGGAGTGCACCTAATTTTTCATTACGCATTCCTCGCAAATTCGTACCACTTCCATTCTATCTCTTCGTATTTTATATGCATGTATATTACTGAAAACGCACCCCCGATATCTTCACTTGAAATTCTAATCGTGTGAAACGATTTATATCTTGCGGTTTGAATCATGAGAGAATTTCCAATTTAAATTGGATTTTGAAATTCGATTTTTTCACCGGATCTGGATAATTCGTTTTCGGGATAATGTTTTCATCACTAAATAATCCATGATATAGGATGGGCCCCATTATGTAGCCGGTATCGAAAACCGAGCTTAAACTCCTACTTTTTATTAGGAAACCGTATAAGTTTGGCATATTAACAATCGCATTATTGGGCGGTAGCTAATTGAGTGAACTTCCCTCCTATCTTTTTATAAAATGTCTTAATTGAATTCGAATTTTTTACATAATTTCGAATATAAATATATATGTATGTACGTATGTATATTTCACAAATAAACCGACTCGATACACATGGGAGAAATTGTTAATTTAATATGAAAACAGAGAATATAACATGCTGGTTAGTCATCATCATAGCCAGAAAGTAATACTAAAAACCGAAAATTTTTTTTGTGCAATTGTAATAATTTCACTAATTAAATATCTTAGAGTTCCATAATTTTTTAATGTAATTCGAAAATATTTTTTCTCTCACGATGCGGCTCTACGCATAGATTTGTAATGCTCAAATAAAAGATTTGATAACTTATAGCATAGATTAATTCTGTGAAAATTTTCTCTTTTTCTTTTGTATATGAAAAAAAAAATCGGTGTATATATATATGTGTGTATATATTAAATAAAAAGCCAACGTTCTTTCTAGTTTTTCAACAACGTCGTTCACAATTTAAAAATGTTTTAAATATGGACAGTTATCATTAAGAGCAGAAAATTTTCTTTTCGCAATCATTGTTATTTCCCCGTTTCAGTGGACGTTGTACCGCAGGCGTTTTTGCTTCAAAAAGATGTTTCTGCATGAAACAACCCAATAAAATTGTTTTTTAAGATTTTCGTTAATAAATAATTCAGCATTACGGGTCTAAAACGTCGTGCAAAGCAAAAAACGAGAATTCTCAAGTGCTTTGTAAACATTTTTTATTATTGTGGAAATATAATTTTTCCGCGGTGCAAACTTCACGTCATGAGAGACACTTCTGGATGAATGTAAATAAAAGCAGAAACTCAAATATCGCTTACAACGCATTATTTTCGGATATTTGAACGACATTTTTAATGAATCCACGTCCCCGGTTGTAGCTCGCGTGGATTTCTTCCTTACCGAATCACCGGACGGCGATGGATCAAGTGACGCCGTGGAATTTTTTCGTGATAAGGTCAATGCGGAATGGTTTCTTTCCGGTTAACTTCAACCTGTTGTTGAAGTTGATTTTTCGGGGGCGTCCAAATGATTTGACGCGTTAAAACTTGGGAAAAATGAGACGGTTTTCTCCCGAAGGAAAAAGGAGGCGGCAAGATGCGAAAGTGCACGGTGGAGAGGGCGAAAGGAGATGTTGCCGAGGCAGACCGGGAAAACTGAAGAGGCAGGATCAGATTAAGACCGGCGCGAAAAGAGAGATGTCCCCGTTTCTCAGATAATTTCAAAGCTTATTGATTTGACTTTTACTGCGGAACTACGTTGCAGTGGTCCTAGTGCCACGACAGAATCCGCGTCACATTCCGCGGATGGTCCTGCGTAAACAAATCCTCCTTTCGCCGATCCCTGGTTGTCCGTCGACGATCGTAAAACGCCATTGGCTACGTCCACGCTTAAAGTTTTCGGCATGTTTTCCCATTTTGTCGTCTTCCGCTGTGGACGAACTTCCATGAGGATCACTCCAAAGCGAAACTTTTGCTTGTATAATTTTTTACGAGCGCGCGCGCTTGCGGTGTGCGCGCATCATGTCCAACGGTGATCGAGATAATTTTCTTTGTGGAAAAAAAAAGGCGAAAATCATTTATTTCGTTTTCAAATTGAACCCGCCGTTAAAGCGATCGCGCTGAACTTCAAAATGGGATATGTCGAAATGGGTAAAAAAAAAAACTCATCCCGAAAAGTTACGCGGCACACAGTCTACGTCCGGGCTGCCCTAAGGGGGTGCGTCTCGCTGTTGGGTTATTTTTCGCGTTTTGCGTCGGGAATTCAAGATTATTCCCGTTTTTTTTTCCCACCAAAATAATTATCGCCGATCGGGGGAGAGGCAGGTCGAAGGAAAATTTTTTTTTTTTTACCTCCCCACAAATTTCGACATTTTTTTTTTGCCTAAGCGGCTCGAAACTTTTTTAATTATCAACCGAAAAAGTTGCAACCGGTACATGGAAAACTACCCCCATCTCCGAACCCCCTCATAATCCCAGAAACAACTCAAAAAAAAAGAAAAATTCTCCGGAAGGTATTCCTCAGTTCTTATCTCGGAAATTGAATTTCTTTCTCCTCCTCCCTCCTCAGCGTCACATCCGCCCGACTCTTCACAGTTGGGGTTGGCAGCAGTGATTTCGACCCCCGTCCTTTCATTCATCCCCCTTTCCAGCTCCTCCTCTCCGTTTTATGTAAACTTTTAAATATTTTCCCTTTTATTAGCATCCATAATCCGCGCCTTGGTCTTTGGTTTTCAATTAAGAAATAAATTAATTAAATTGTTATTAACTTTCGCTTATTAACTCCGTGTAATAAATCTTGATAAAGTCGGGACGAAACGTCCCGGGAAAGGGCGTGGCAGGGGAACTTCGTCATAATTTGGATTGTTGGTGGAGGTTCGTCAAAAAGTACCGGGAACACGCACTGCATTTAATTCCCTTTATTAGTGGTTTTTCCTTACACAGTTAAAAATAAAAAAAAAGGGAAAAAATTTGAAATTATTTTTTTCCGTTTTTTAAAGAATCACTTTTCGGCGTCTAAATTAAGGCCGGAAATTCCGTCGCCGCAACTCGGGATTTCGTGCCCTGTCGCCATGTCCCTGCTGTGGGTTTGTATCATCCGATTACGGTAAAATTAAAGCCGTTTCTCTACGATCGGGGCAATTGCACTTTTCCGCGGTGCCCGAAATTCCAACCGATGGGGGGGGGGGGAGGTCTGAAATCCCTGCGCCCGTCGGGAAAAATTATCAGACTGCTGTCGAGCGAGGCGGAAAATCCTGGCGTCCCCTTTCCCGGTGTCCGATTTTCCCGTTCGCGTCTTAAGGAGATGTCCCAAAAACCGTTGGGGCGGTTCCCTTTCGCGTGAAAAGCGCTTCACCTCCTCTTCGGGAAATTGTGCTCTCGACTTAAGGCCGTAGACCAATTTAACCGATTCGAACGCGTACCACTGTTTTCGAGTCAAACTTTTCGCCTCTCGTCATTGCTGCAGCGGTGGGGGAGGGGGGTGGAAAACTCCCGGTGGATGAAGGAGGAGCCCGTCTCGAAATTACATCCCCGCGCACTGTTACGATTAACAAGAGCCGAGCTCGCAGTCTCCTTCACCCGTCTGCCATCCAAAAAAGGCTCTCATTTCGGATATCAGAAAAAGGATGATGGATGGGAAGACGCGAGAAAGGTTTCTGAGTTTTCAGTCAGCGATGCAGGTTTTTCTGTTTCAAATCCGATTTCGGGAAACTGCGAATGAATTAATTTCTTTCTCTGCAAAATCATTCGTTCGATGCTTCCGTTTGATGGTTGATTGCTGATTTTTCACTTTTTTTCCCTTTGTTTTGCTTGTATTGAACAACCCGTGTGTGATGTTGATTTGGTTAATCCGGTGGCGTCGCCTTTTTGGGGGTAACAATGAAGAAGCGAACTGCGATCTTTGCTCGTGCCGGCGTCAGCGTCAACACGGACGGGGTTCATTCCTGTTGCATGCGACGTGTGCATCGCTCATCTTCCTTGTCCAGGATAAGGGAAAACGACGAATCTCGATTATTTTCCCAACTTTTTCGGCAAAAGTAGGCTTCGCAATTCAATTTTCGGTCTGACAAATTCGAGTCTATTGCATTATCCTTTACCGACACGCCTTAAATGTCAATCCGATTATGAATATGGTTTATTATCCGATATTACTGTTGCCTTTGCAATAAACTGCAAGTTAATTCCTTATCGCTTTCGGTTTGTATGACGGGAGGGATATCTGCACGTGCGTTAATCGTCATTCGAAATTCATTTTAACATCTCGCGATGATCATTCGAAATGTGTCAGGGGTGACATGTTTTGAAAAAGCAATTAATTTTGATGCTTTTAAGAAACTTTTGCGGCGGGAAACCGCAGCCGGTAAATGCGGCGGGGCCGAACGGGCAGTGCAACGATTGGGTTTTTCCTTTGGACTTCGAAAATCTGGCGGAACCGGAACAGATCCGTTTTCAGAAGATCTTAACCCAGTCACGAGAGTCACTTGCGCGGTGTGTTGAATGCTTTTTGTGCACTTATTTAAAACGGGACCGCGGCCAAAGGTATTCCCGAAAAAATTGATTTAGGGGCACTTTAAGTGGAAGAGACAAAAAAAAAAAAAATGTGTAAAATTTTGTGAAAAATAAGTTTTGGGGCAAAAAATTTCAAATCAGTTACCATACCCAGGTTCGAATTAATTTTTTTTCTCTCTCTTTGGGATATCCCCGAAGGAAATGTAATTTTTTTGCGATTCACAAATCTTCCCGACATAAAAATATTTCCCGTTTCATCCGCTTCGCAAATAACTCTCCTCCTTGTACGCCGAAACCTAGAGAAATTCATGCTGTGGCATTCGAATTTTCATTCGGAGGCGTTCGCTTATAATTGCATTTAGAATAAGAGAAAACCTATCCCCAGATTTGTTAATGTACCGAATGCTTGTAATTCTGTTTTAATGTCATTCTAAAAGGATTTATATTCTTCTTCAGCGCTACTCCTCTTTCACTGGAACAATTAAAATCTCAAATTATTATTATTATTATTATTATTATTATTATTATTATTATTATTTTGTACCTTATTTTTTCTGAGTGTCAACGTTAGAGCCAAAATTGTGAACATTAAATGCATCAACTAAGACTCTATTTAATTTAAGTGTTCTTGGCATGACTCCTTCCAATAAAACTACTTAAAAATACTACTGTTTTTTATGATCACATATTTTATAAGGAATGTTTTTATAATATTTTCATTTTTCCTTGTTTATTGCATTAAAAATTAATAAAAGAAAGAAATAGTTTAGGTTACAATGAACTACGGTGTACACCGTGTCGTTGCTTCGTATTATTTTAAGGTTATTTAAAATAAGTGGGTATTGACACGCTCGCCGATGCAATAATCTCCGCCCATATTGCATAAGAAGTGTTGATTGGCGAAAATTGCGCTCAGGTGGGCGGAGTGAAAAACGGAAATATCACCGCAGGGTAGCAGACAAACCGATCAGGCAATCACATTAATTTTTACAATTTCATCGAACGTTGCTCACTTTTTTGCCAGGAAACTTATTGTTGGACGGAAGACATTTTGAAGGGATTGTCGAAGTGTAACTTAGACAAGAAAGGCACTAAGGTTGCACTCCGTCACAGCAATTCAGAGTGTCCAGTTTGGGATCAAGCCTCGGTAAGATGCAATCCTACGCATTGATTCTTTCTTTTAATTTCCCCCCCCCCCTTTTTTTTTGGGAACACACCGAACGCGGGTGGGACGTCTGAGAATGATACGGAGGAAGGAAAAGGTCCCCGGGAAGAAGCACGCTGAAAATGCTTTCCCTGTCGATGGGAAAATTTGAAAATTGCCTGACGAAAATCTTAAGCGGAGGCGAAAGGCGGGGAACCGAAGGAGGAAAAACTTCCCGAACCCTATTTTTGCCAAGACTTTTAATTTCCCTTCTCCGGAAAGCTTTCCCACCGTAACGTTTTCCACCACGACATATCGCTCAACAGGAAGTTATAATTAACAATTCTTAGGCGTTCGACATCCCAGGGATACGTAACTGGATAACCGCAGTGTGTGTGTGGGGGGCGGTTGAGGGGGGGGAAATCGAAAGGAAAGCCTTTTTTCGAGTTTGCCACCCCTGTGATGAAAGTGCTGGACGCATCCGTTTTGCTGCATTGCGAATCAGTTTTCATCTTGCTCACGAATTACTTTTTACGGAATTGAAGATATAAGATTTTTATGAATATATCAAATTGTTCTGAATTTTATTTTATTATCATTACTCAATCTCAAAGTCTTTTCGACCGTTTCGTACGGGTTGATGTATAAAGCATTGAGAGGAATTGTATGCTCTGTCAACTGTCCTTCTTATTGAGAATTTCCTATCTATGTGACAAATAAATGTCTTCTGTACCTGCGAGTGCACATACGTGGAAATTTAAGCGTATTAAGATGTTCGGCGAAGGAGCGGAGTGTGATCCTGCTAAAGGATATTATGAGCGGTGGCATTCTCACTGTATTTTGTTTCCACGTCCACTTGATATCTGCGGCTGGAGGGAAGTACTTCTCCGTTTTTCTACTTTTTTATCCAGCACGTTGTTTTCCTCGGGAGTGGATTGTCCCCTTTCGCCGTTTGCGTACGAGAGTGATGTCCGACTTGTCGTAAGACTTCGGTTTTCTGTGTGCGGAAAGATAGCGTTCGAGGACAGTTTGCGAATGATACTTGTAATCTTGGGGCCGTTCGGTTATGAGATTGTGTTTCTAAACTTGTTCTTTGTGTATTATTTTGTCGGCCGTATTGTGTCGGTCCAAATGGTCGGTGGATGCATTTGATGGGTTGTGTGTTCTGTTATTTTCGACGGGTTCTTTTGCTTTTTCTACACTTGTGGTCCGTTGCTGTGGTCGCTCGGGTGATTATTTTATGTAATTGAGTGCGGGAACGACTTTTTCCCAAATGGCCGTCTCGAAACTTTTTCTTTCGGGTCGTAATTCTCCTCTTGCCAGCCATCCATCACGCGCATAAGTGTTGTTTCTTTGTGTGCTTCCGGTGGACTGAGCGACAGTGTTCTCCTTGTATCGCTTTTGGAACTGTACGGCTATCTTTTTCGCTCGTTTAGGCTGGAGTCACTTTCCATTTCGTTTTGTTGGGCAAGTTGAAATGCGTATGACTGTGTCGCTACTACGATTGCTTTGTGAAGTTCGCTTTTTTGTTTACTGCAAAATATGCCTTTGAATTGCGTATTTGACTTTCCATGTTTTATATTACATTTATCAGACCTGACCTCCTGGCTTTCTGAATATTGAGTGTGTTTCTGGAATTGAGTTTTGTCTTGAGTGTGGTGGTTAGATAGGTTTTATACTTTTCTTTTATTCGGGTCTTTGCTTTTAAGTGCTGGATTTTGGAATTTTGCTCGCAGCCAAAATAATTGTATGTGTCTTCCTGTTTCATCGGTGATATGTGTAGGTTGCTGGTTAGAGTAACTTCAGCCCATTTTCTCTTTATCGTCTTCAGCATTTTGTATTTGTCTCTGCTGAACGTCATGCTTATGTCCGTCTTGCTACTTCGGCTAATTCAATAAGCTTTTGCATGTGGATCTAGTTTGCCGCTGCAGCTTTATATCGTACATGTACAAGAGGAGATCTAAGCGAGTGCACCATTCTTGTTTTGTATTTGAGTGTGTCCAGGAGGGATGTGGATAACGAGTTTAGGGATATGCAGAACCAGAAAGAGCAACGAGGGCATCTCCCTGGAATGTTCATCGTACCTTTTAATGTTGTATTTCTGTTGTTTGAGAGATCCTCGTGTATGTGTGTGAATGAATTTTGGTTCTCTAAAATTTCATGACTTGGTCAAAAAATGGGATGAGTGTTTGCGGTATTTTGTATATCACGATTACAAGTTCCAATCATCTGTGAGTTTCCGAGTCGAAGGTTTTTAGCAATGAATGTAGAAGATCGAGAGATTTTTATGGATCTTTTCTGCTTGTTAAAAAATAGTGCTGTCTATTATTAATTCTTTGCATCTCCTTCTTTCATCTCAAAGCCTTCTTCTTTGCTGCTTTATAAGTATCTTCTGTTGGTTTAGTCTATTTTGTTGGCAGTGATGGCTGTTTTGTTGGCTAATGATTTTATAATGTCCATAGGCAGGTAACTGCTGCAATTTTTTACGTTTGATGCATTTGGTTAAGTGACTACGTGTTGAAACAGTTTTATCTGTATTTCTGTAGTGTATCTGGTGCGGTTGCTTTCCAGCTGTGAGTGTTGTTTGATGATTTGGGTGAATTCTGACTGGAAAATGTCTGTGTTTATAATAGTGTTTATGTGTCTGTAGCTTCCTTTTTCGTTTGTGCTGAAGACGCTGTTTTGTTGTGTTTTATGGGTCCACTCCAGACAGAGCTTCAATTTTCTATTAAGGTATCTTTGGTGGGTAAAGTAATTTCGATTCTTTTCTGATGTCCTTACAGTATTGCAAAAGGGATTTTCGCTGTAAGTGAACATTCTGTTTTATTTTTTTCGTAGATTTGATTTCCTATGGTGTTGCAGCATAGGACTATAGACTGCGAGTTTTTGTTTTATTGTGTCTTTGTATTAAAGTAGAGTTTTGGATTTTCATTTTTATGTGTTTTATTTTGTTTAGGATTTTGGGTTTACATGTTCTTCATGGGTGCTTCAAAGGAAGCACTGGAGTATTGTGTTAGTCGGCCTTTGTATTGTCGGTCTTTTGATATTTTGTCTGCTAAATTTCTAGCAAAAAATGCTAGGGAGTTTTCTTCCAGGAGCATTTGCTGTGGATCGTATTTCTTAGGTTGTTTGTCCTTTAGTTTTTGACTATTCAAGGCCACGGTAGTGTGAATCGCACCGTACACAGAGATTACACTTTTCTATTGTGTCTGTGTGTAGTTCCAGAATTTCTGGGATTGCATTGTTCATTGGGTCAAGTGTTTATTTGAATTCACCAGACATGAATGGAATTTCATGGTTCGAAGTCTTTCAAGTATGTCCCTTCGTTTCCAGTGAGCATGTTTTTTTCAGTTTCTCCATTTATTTAAGCAATGTGAGGAGGAGTATAGTAATGGGCTTAGTGAAAAAATTGTGTGCATTTTTATCTGTGCTCACTGATGGTTCATCTGTGTCCTGAAGGGTTAGGTTTTCTGAATGTGGTTGCAGGTTTTGGGCTCTTCCTTTAACATTTGAAGTCTTTGCGTTGGTATTCTCTTGTTTATGAGGATTAATCGCTTTTGGTTAATGAGTCTCTATTTGTTAGATGCGTGAGTTCTGGAGGATGTTAGTGAATAGTTTGTGGAGAATGACCCTGTAGGTTGTTGTTTCCAGTTGTGTGGCTACCATGACTTAGTCATTCATTTCCTTGGTCGAAGTTATGCGTTTCTGGGGTTTTACCACATTGGTAGTTGCTTCTCAGTGAGAAAGCAAAAGCATCTGAAGAAAGTTGTTTATTATTATTATTGGAGTATTTACATGTGCAATAGGCAGTGAGATCAAAAACATAGGAAAAATGAGGGAAAATTTTGTAAAAAATTTCGTTCCCAGCTGCAGATCAAAGTGGAAGATAAAGGATTTAAAAATGGAATTTTACAAAATTAGAACAAAGAAAAGAATTAATTGATGAAAACGAAAGATTAAGCAAAGAAATAATACAAAATAAAATCCTTTGGTCAAATGCTATTGAAAGCTGTGAACGGACCAAGACTTCAATATGTAAATGAAGGAGTGATAAAGAACTATTTCCAACCCTCTTTTTCACTTGCCGAAATCGTATATCAAAGGTTGCCACGAGCGTAAGAAACAATGATCCTACATCTTCCGGACGGGCAGCTAGTTGATCAAAGGTGATGAAACTAAGGTAGATGAAGTGGGAGCTGGAATTCAGCGACCCAGAAGAGTTAAAAATATACGAATAGAATTTCTTAATACAAATATCAAAAAAAAATATTAAAAAGAAATCGAAAAAGAATGGAAAAAACTAAATTGAAATAAAAGTGAAAGACAGATGCAAAAAAATTGAAGCAAAATAGCTGATAATAAAACTAAAACTAAACAAAGGGGCATAAAATCCCAGAGAAAAATTATTAAAAATAAAGACGAAGAAAATAAAAAGCCTCAAAGGAAGAATAAAAAATGTTGAAATAAAAAGAAACGAACTTATCAAATGGAAATATATTAAATTCCCGAGAGCAAAGTTTCGAAGGTTTGAAAAGTGCTCCAAGGATAATTGTTAAAAGATTAGGCACAGGCGTGTGCATGGAAAATACGAACAGTACAGCATGTGACAAATCCAAGAATGGGAAATTATCTCCTAACATTCACTGCTGAAATGGAACCAAATAATATAAGAATAAATTTTAAAATAATTTCGGTTAAAAGAGAAAAACAATCATCACACAAGAAAACATTATACAGTACAAGACAGGTGAAAAAATATATATACGTGAAAGTTAAGTGTGACACGATGTATAAACATGATGCGGAAAAAAAGGAAAAGAGAAAAAGATAGAACCCGCTGCATCCCTTTTAAAAACAGGAAAATTCTTGTCAAAGTCAAAGCAGATAGTAAAACAGATCTCCGGTCTCAATAAAACGGAGATAGAAAAAAAAAGCGAACAAAAACGCAGAAAAAATATTAACATTTCACATACTAATTCTGTCGAAACAAGCACAAAAACAAAGGTAGTGAACCTGAGACATTTTCAATGAATTTTCTCAACTATCATGCATCCAAAACGGATGAAAACCAAAACGACGAAAGTCATGTAGAAAAAAAAACGATAAAGTAAATATTGTAGTAATTACCTAAGACAAGGAAAACCGACTGGAAAACGATTACCGAAAATATAAATCACTTGAACAAATACAAACGTCCAAAGGGAAACGAACAAAT
>JAOWBB010013435.1:0-12790 GCA_028565995.1 Ricinus marginatus
GGCATAAAAAAGAAATAAAATAAATGGCGAAGTCATTAAACGTGGAAAAGCAATACAACAACGAATACAAAGACGTAAATAAACGACGTATTAAACAAAATGGTTGTTTAAACAAAAATTTTTTTTTTTTCCTTTCTCTTTTGCTTTATAAAAATATGTATATATATGTATGTATATGCGACTTCTTACGGAGTAGGACGGGGCCGAAAGGCGGGCGGCAACAACGCTTACGGACTTTTAAATTGCCCATGTACGATATTTAAAGTTTTTCCCGCCAAAAAAACTGGGACCGCAGCCGATTGCATTTCCGGTTCGCTCAGCGTGAGACGATGCTCCGTCGTCACGTTGCCTTTCGCCTTCGAGTAATTTTGCTCCGGACGCTTCCCCGACGCGGTTTCCTCCGACCGAACGCTCGGAAAGGAAAGGGATCGGGGCGAAATTTTAACCGCAGGGAGGGGTCGAACGAACCGTGCGGCGTTCGCTCCAGCATCGTCGTCAGCTCACGTGCATTTGATGTGCGAAGGCCCGAAAGTACTTTCGGACGATCCGCACGCACGCGGAATGCGTTTGCGCATGCGGCGGCGCTGGAAAAGCCCGCATTTTTGGACAGCCCTGAAAATGCGCTTAAAACTCATAACCGGTAGAAAATTATTAATAAATCATTTAACTTAATCATTTTATTTAAAGCTCATTTGCGATTTATACTGATGTAGGGAGAATTATCTTTCGCACATCTAATCTGTATTAATCTTATGGTGATATAATTTTAATTATGTTAATATTTCTGCTATTTCAGGAGAATAAAAAATTGACTTGCTTTATGGACTTTATTTGTGGTAAAGTTTACTTTTATATTCTTAAATCGGAAACGTACATTATCATGCAAATTATACGGAATTTATCTATGTAAGAGTAATTTTTTTAAATGATCTGCAATTTTTATGGTGTGAAGGCTGTGCGATTTTTTTTTTTTTTCCTTTTTGGCTTTCTTGCGGTTCAGCTCATGTGTGGCGGACACGGAGAACGGCGCGGATAAGGAGCAAAATTATATTAATGGCTATAACAAATTTATAAATTTTCGATGAATAAATTATGGCGTTCGGTCTTCGGCTCCGGGCTATGGAAGCCGGAGCGAGTCTTCCAGCGATTCGATTTTTCGAATGGCGTTTCGATAATCGAGCCACTCGATCGGACTTGCTTCGATTTCTTTTTTCCTCTTTTCCAGCGTCACGATTTTCCCCCGTTCGGAAATCGTAAATCGCAGAGCGAGAAGGAAGCTTGTTCGAGCCGTGCGGAAGCATGTCCGGAGGGCCCAACGCGGGGAACACCCGACCGGAAGGCCTTCCGCTGTCGCTCTCGTCCCGCGTAAGGACCGGTCGCTTTTCCACCGGGGCGACTCTCCCGTCAGCACCGGGCATGGAGACGATCCTTCGCCATCCCGAATTCCCCGGGTGACGAGAAAAGGACTTTTTACCGTGGGAAAGGGGCTCGCTCGCTCCTGATGCGCCATCTCGGAAGAATGTCGTGTGGATCCGGATAATATTTTCTGGAGTTTGTTTCTGAAAATTATGGAAACTCGGTTTTGCGGAAGACTCCGCTCTGGTGAATGTGACAGTTGCTTACATTCGCATAAGATTTCAAATCTGATTTTAATATTTATTTATGTGCCGGTAAAGAAACGTAAGTACCTGTACGTTGCCCAATGTGTTTTCCCACCGAAGAAAATTGTTCCGTATGATGTATTGTTGATAATAAGGGATTTCAATATCAAAGAAGTTCCACTTAAGATCCATTAAATGTCCATTAGGTGAGTCATTATCTAGCTACGGATTTAATGTTATGCATTTTTTTTTTTCAGACTTATGTTACAGTTATGATCCATAATTTATGGGGTTATTTCTGGTGGGATCATCGGGCAGCATCCGCGAGAGCACACGGGGTGCAGGATGACGTGAGAGTGGCTTCTCACGGGCCTTAATGGCCGAAGCCTCGTGACATTAATGTCCTGATTTGCGATATGGTTCGTCTGTCGGCGGTCTCGTGCGTTTCTTGCACGTAAAGACGCATAAAGTTGCTGCGGAAAGACGAAGCCATTTCTTTACCTGTTTTGCGCCTTCCGCCCGGACCTCGTCGCTTATTAACTTCAGCGCCTTTGAGACGTCCCTTCGCAGGGGTTAACATCCTTCCGCTGCCGTCGACTCTTCGAAATTTTCGCCATCCTCCGCGCGAATGCTTCTTCTTTGGCTCCGGCGCTTTCGAGCCGTTGCTTTCCGCAGGAAGCGTCCCGCTCGTTCCGGTCTTCCGTCTTTTCATTTCCGTCGAAGCCTCCGTGATAAAGCGGTCGAAATTAGCTCAAATTCCCAGGACTCGCGGCGCGATATTAATTTTCAGCGGGGTCAGAGATTAATTTTTAACTAAAACGTACAACTTAATCACGTTAATGTGGTACAAGCGCCGAAGTTATTGCTTTTCAAATGGGCAAAGAAATATTTAATTCAGACGTGTCCATCAGATATTTGGATTCCGAAATTCCTTTCAGCCTCTCCGAAAACACCGAAAATGTAAGGCAACTCGGGGAGTGATTTTCTGTAAACGTTTTTCTCGGACGTAGGTAACATTCCGTATGGGACGGACAGCTTTGCAGCGGGGTGGTCTACCGCCGAAATAGAAAACGGGGTTCGACCGATCCGAACTTAGATTTAGGATCGTGGCTCTTGAAAGTGCTGAATATCCTGCGATCGCACTGGCGAAGACGCGAAATTTCAATGGCGGCGGAAAAGAAAGTCGCGGCCCAAAATCACATCAAATAATTCGCGACCCTCGGCACGTTATCTGGGAACATAACGGCCGAATTCGAGCCGTGCGAACTGGAGATCGGACCCGCGGAATGGCAGTAACGGTAACGCCCGTCCATTTGGATCGTGTTAAAGTTCAACTTTCGGTACCGGCTGCGAGCACAGGAATCATCCGACTTATTTGACATTTTGCAGAATTTTAACTGCGGGGATTAATACGATAAAGAGTTTACGTTTCGAAAATGCCAGTCGCACCGCGGGGGCCCGGATGCCGGGAAAGACGTTCGCGACCGGCGTGCCGCAGCCGTCGAGGGCAGGAACGGACCGGCGTCCTCCTCCGCTGCAGGAAAACCGTGCGCCCGAGAAAATGCACCGGCTCCGTGAGGCGAAAGTGATGCATTTGCTCTAATGAAACAATTCGACGGAGCAAAACGAAGCGCGTAGGCCAAGTCGTGACAAAGGTGAACAGAGATCAACATTAACATACGCTTAACAGTAATGTGATTCTTTGAAGGTAAAAGGGATCGGTAATGGACCAGATCGACGAATGATCTCTCGGTTCGAGCGATCTATCGCTGGTGAGACAGCAACTTTGGTTGATCAACCGATCACGTCCATAAAGCGACTGTTACATCGATGCTCAATTAGTGGACCAAACTCATTTGGGGTAATGAAAGGTCATGAGATCGTGGTAATATCATTCGTTACCCGGCGAGGTTCGTTGCCGGGGCGGGAAGGTGCAGAGAGTGGCGATCCGGCAGGTCGACCCGCAGGAAGTTGCCCCGAAACTCGGCCGCTTACGCGGCGGAAGGAGACTTCCACGGGATGCGCTGATGTATTCCGGTCCCCGCACCGGCAGCTTGACTCTCCGCGCTTGATTCCGGGGGTTCCCTCGAAGCCGCGATCATGCAAATCAACGGGAAAAATGATTTTTGCGCACCATAATGGAAGTGGTACGTGATACGGATTGGAACGGATTTGGTGCCGGGATCACGTTTCGCCAATCGAGAGTTCATCTCCTTCGGCGGGCGTCACGATTCCCGGTCTCCCCATAGAGAAAAGTGTCGCTATCTCTGCCGGCGGACAGTTCTCTTGCCACGTCCGCACATCTCGTGACGTCGGTCCCTCCGAAGATGTCCGCGCTGGGAGCGAACCGAAACCCGGTTCTTCCGGATTATTTCGTCACGTAACCGAAGAAATCTTTTAATAACCGGCACTCCACGATGACAGGATTATCTGTTCGGTCGAGGATTTGATGTAATCGCGAAAATAGGCGTGCCCCAACAAATCATTCTCGCTAGGACACCATCATTCAGCTTATTTATTTATTATTTGTTTAAATTATACGCGTAATCATGGAGGCCGGATCCGCGGAATAATTTATTGAGGTGGCGGAGCCGGTTCCACTTTCCGGGACTGCTGATTTCCCGCGGTACCCGAGGTCGACGGAGACGGTCCGGATCCCTGCGCCGTCGCCGGGGAAGGATCGATCGCGTGCATCCCCGGGGACGGCAGGCCGAAGGCAAATGTCGGCCCGGAAGGAGAAATCCAGGTGCGGAACCTGAAGTTCGGTTCGTGCCGACGTCGAACCCAATTCAAGCTTCGTACGCGGGGAATCTCTTTAATAAATCACGGACCGAAATAACCACAAGACCCGACTTATTTATTCATAACGGCGGAATTTAATTTCGATACCGAAGAAATATTTTGGTATTTATTTGCGGCGTGATCACCGCACCCTGATAGAACACACACGCACACGCACATGACGCGCTTACGCACGTGAAAAAGTGTCCGAGGAATACGTTTAATGGGAATCGAGGAAACAATTGAATTTAAAATTATTTTATATGAAAAATTCATTATTTTCGTGACCGCAAACCCGCAATTACCGTCTGAATATTTCATCGCCGTCATCTCCGCTGACTGACAGACGCAACGCGAGGTGGATCCTCACCTAATGGAAATTGCATGATCGGTTCGCCTGCCGCGGCGGTTCCTTCCGGTGGTTTCGGGTCTGCTCCCACGATCGGTGTCGGTGGAAATGTCCGCTGCGAGGCACGAGCAATCCAAAGTGCGTTTGGGACTGCACAAAGCGGGGAAACTTTTCGGCATCGCGACCACGGTTAACAACGTTGTCGCTCGCACGCGCTCCCGCGGACCCTTTGTGTGCATCTCTTTGGCTGCCCGCGTCGTGGCAAGAGCGGCTGCGTGAACGGGATAAGGCGGAAAGAAAATACTGTCTTATTCACGATGTTGAATTACATTTCCCACGCTATTAGAATCAAATTTTATTATTTATTAATGGTAGAACCTAAAATATCAGCCCGGTTCATTCTGCTTCGTTTTATGTTAAAAAGTTCAATTGGATAAAAGTTTCCCCTCGTACCCGACAGCAAGAGCACGCTCGAGCCTCACTGCAGGAGCTTTTGCTTCGTTAAAAAAGTCACAAATGCGCGACGAGCAAGCAAATTTTTACGTTTTCTTTCCCAGGCGAGTTTCCTCGCCTGGAAATCCCCCGGCGTTTTGCTGCTGCTCCAGCAGACGAAGCATCACATTCAGCAGCTGCTGCTTCTCGTGTTCCGACATCTTACGAGTAGGAGAACCATCCGGAAGACGGTTCAGTTTCCCGGCGTCGCAAATTCAGTAACCTTCCGGTTAAAATGGGATTTTCCCCGGCAAATTTAAAATTTGGGCGTAATTCATTCCAGAGTGCTTACAAATTGAGTTGGATAATCATCAGGAAGGACCCGTGCTGATGGATTTCTTTCGCATTTGTTAAGCGGTGCCATCGAGTGCCAAAATTGGGCGAAAAATTGTCGTTTTCTCGTACCACTGATTGTCTTTTCCGCCACGTTAAATTTTTCACATTCTCGGGGGGTGGACCGGGGTTATTATTTCATATGCATCCGTTATTGGCCCGCAATTAATCGGCTTTCGGTAAATGCAGTTTCGCAAGGCATCTTTCTTCGGTTTGACAAGTGAAATCTTCATTAGGTGCATTATGCATCTCGCTCGGCGTTTAATGTCTCTCCCAAATCATGCAAAATGACTCGACAACGGAGATGAAGTATTGAAACGTTGCAGGACGTGGACGTCGTTACAAAGGTATCATCTCAAAAGGAGAGATTTAATAAGAATAATTTGAAACGTAAGCCCTCAGATTTTGGGCCCGTACGCTGCAACGTACCGTTGCATGGCAAATACGCCATGAATGACCTAAAAAATTATACATTCAGATAAATCACCATTATTAATTAACAGTGACAGAAGGTACCGGGGAGATCCGATTCCCGGTGTTATAAAACGGGCTTCTGATGTGGGGGCGAACCACGAAGAAAGACCAAAAGTAAACTTTCTGTGCCAGATAATATATCATTACTTATATTTTTTTGGTAAAAGGTGTTCAGCGGCACATCCCAAAGCCCATTAATCAATCTCCTCTGCGATAACTC
The DNA here is from genome assembly GCA_028565995.1 of Ricinus marginatus. Taxonomy (NCBI): domain Eukaryota; kingdom Metazoa; phylum Arthropoda; class Insecta; order Psocodea; family Ricinidae; genus Ricinus; species Ricinus marginatus. Next base: position 6,251 of record JAOWBB010013435.1, read on the forward strand.
CCCATTTCCGTTCCTCCGCATCGATCTCCATTGTCTTGAACGTATCTGCGGTGCATCGAGTACCTTTTCCGCAGCGTGTATTGAATGGTTCAACGTGTGACGATGCACGAATTTTCATTGGAGAACGCGAGGATTGGATCGGATTGCGGATCCATCAGCGCGATCGCCGAAACGGCTTCGGAGCAACAGCACCGCGGATAAAATGCAGCGAAGCGACCCCCTGCTCCTTGTGCCAATGCCAAACGCCCTTGCGCAAGTCGGTAACAAGAGCCAGGAGATTTAGCAGATAAATCATTTTATCTGGTGTTTTATCTAAATTCTAATCTCTACAAGGAGATTAGTTATTTTTCAACGTTGCGGGCTAATGCCAATGTCGGAGAGGTATTGTTTCCCCAAAAATCTAAATTGCTGTACATTTTGGAAATGCATTCCGAAGCAAAATTTTCGTCTTAATTTCATATTGAATTATTCGCTATATATATATATATATATATATATATGCCTGTGGTTTTGTGTGGTCCGGTCAATAGCCTCTTCTTATTATACAACGGACATCGCGTATAATTGGTCGACTCACCGACTGCAGAGATGTCAATTAAAGTCGAATGACACTGAATCAACGAGATATAAAAATATTGCTTGTGAGAAGAACAGTGAATTAGTGGTTTGATGAAAATTAATGGCTGAATCACTGCCGAGCATTAAATAAAAGACCGAAATATCTATAATATTGTCCAAACAATTTATTCTTGTAGTCTTTAATCCCGCATCATTGTGCGTTAAGGCACAATTAAAATCAATAAAGCACGCACTACGGTGTCGGGGACGAAGGTGGATACCTAAAACAAGATATCAATTTGGGAAGAAAACGATCACGGCGTAAAAAGTAAAGGATCTTTGATGTATGGATAAAAACCCATTCAATTATTATAGATGGTTTTGATTTTCATTTCATTTTTTCATGCGATGTTTGTGATTTGATACTGTACTTCAATATTACGGTGACCATATTTTAGTGGAAAGATGTACGAAATATTGATTTCAATTACCGTAAAGTTACCCAATATCCATTTTTGTTGTACCTATTTACTGTATTCGTGTACTTATTTATTAAAATAAATATATATAAGTATATAATATAACTTGCTTCACTTACTAAGGATTTAATTTTTTTAAATTTCATATCAGTTCAAAATGTATGTTTTCACCGAGTATTTTTCTTATTCGTCACCCTTTACTACGCAAAGAGAAAGCAATGTCGCAAATGTTAAAAATCCAAGCGTGTGGTATTTAAATAAAAATTTTTTGATTTGAAAAAACTCACAGCCAATATTTGCAACATTGTTATGAATAAATACTTTTCAATGCAGGTACCAAGGCAGTTGTTAAATATGTCAGTTCAATCGGTTTTTTCTTACGCACTTCTAAATCCCAATGCACGGAAGATTCGCACGGGGAAGTAATCCTTCCACGATTGATTTAGGTTTCGTCATTTCCGGGCGTTCTTTTCTCGCCGGCTCTTCTTTCACATGAGACCCGAGGGACCCAAAGAAGAGAAAGATCCAAAGGACCAAGGCAGCCGAAGAAAATAATCGGAGACCTCCCAAAATGCCGATCGAATCGTAGCACACGAAAAGTAATAATATTTAAATTTATGTTAATCGGATGGTTCTTTCGCGGTCATTCTCCAACAGGGGTACCCGCTGCATTGTTCGTCGGGTGGCGATCACTTTTTAAAAATTGTTCGCCATTAATTACGAAGGCCTCCCCGAAGTCTCCGGCAAAAGGTTTCTTTTTCGTGGATGCGGCACCTTCGGGGTCGTCCGCGCTGGTCCAGTGGCCCCTCCGCGGAAAAATGGGATTGCAAGACGCGGATTGCCCTCCCTTCTCACCGCCAGACGCGTTCGGGCTCCTCCCAGAAAATAAGATTAATTGAAATTAAATATGGATTAGGTCCGCTAATGGAAGACCGGCCGAAACCGCCGAAAGCGGAGTGGCCGAACGCCGAACGATATCTGGCACCCACAAAGCGTTTTTCACTTTGGACCGATCTGGAAGGCGTCCAATGGCCGAAGACACCGTGAGCCACGAAGAGTGTGGAAAAACGATCCGAAGATCGGTATCGTGGCAGGATTTGGTCGGTCAGGGGTGTCAAAAATTGCTGGATCATGTGGCACCGAAATGTCTGGAATTATCCAACTTTCACCGTAATGGATTCTCGTTTTACATTTCTCGAAGTTGGTAAAAGTTCGGACGAGAAGATTTGAGTGCTTTTCTCCGGCCCATGCGGTGCGAATTATAATAAGACTCGAAATTCAACCAGAGAAGGAATGAAAAATCATCGCTGGAAGTGAAACTAATTTGATCTTCAGGAGCTAATGAGTGAGAGCTAATGAAAATTGCCTTCCTTCGCCGCCTCCGGAGAAAACACTCGTGGAAAACGAGACTTGTCAGGAGAAACCGTGGAAAAACTCACGCCTGACGTTTTCCGGCTCTCGATGGATCGAATGAAGTGGGAGACAACGTTACAATTTCGATGCTTGCTGGACCGGAAGCGGTTCGTGATCGACGCGGAAGTCTCCGCATTTGAAATGACGGAAATCTCTATGAATTTGCCTTCCGGTGGACCGGCGCATTCGCATTCCGGGGTTCGCATTTCGATTAAGTTTGCTTTCCAGGCTCGGATTGCCGGGATCTGCGGCCTTCCGGCGTCCGATCGAGATGCTTCTCGGCGCGAAAGCGCGGTTGAGTTTTTAGCAAACCGCATTTGCCATTCAGTTTGCTTAATTATTTCCATTTCTCTGACACCGGTCACTCCTCCAGCGCGCCTCGAACGGAACATTACCGGAAAATGACTTCCCTTGGTGGCCGTCTCGGGTCGAGACGCCTCCTTCATTCTAATGAACGACCGAATGAATTTATGAAAGTACAAATTTAATTGCCGGTTTCGCTAACTTTCTGGAGGATGAGATTCAGGGGCGGAGGCAGCGCACGTCATTCTGCTGCATGGAAGTCACCTCCTCGAGGTGGTTTTCCATGCGTTAAAGACGGCCGAATTGATGCCGTTTTCAAACAAGTCGGTCTCGATCCCCGGCGTTTTCTCGTGTCCCAACGGGTCGGGCGGTGCGAACGTAACGAGGGCCAAGATCGGTTGCGCGTGCTGCAAACCCGGGATTTGACTGTTCGGTCCTAAACCAGTGGTGCCACGATCGAAAATGCATCGCATCACGAGGGCAAAATCCCCCGAGAAACCCGAGCCTTGCTATTGGGCGCTCGAAACGCTTTTCCGGATCGGGTATTAAGGATTTTTTGGATCGTCGTTCGCCGCGCTTTCCCGGCAGAAGCGATCGAATTTCGATCCACCCCGTCCTACCCCTGGGGTTGTTGGTAAATTAGGTTTCTCGTTCTTTTTACTCGGTGCTCGGAAGACTCACCACATGCAAGCCGCGAATCAAAATTTCCTTTATTTGGCCAAGTTGCTTATTGCTCCTCGTGATTGATCGCTCGACACACAGATAGAGAGAGCTTCCCCGATTAAAATTCAACTAAAAAGCCCACTCAGCTCTGTAAAAGGCTAATCGTCCCACATTAATATTCCGCCATTGGGAGACTAATAGTTCAGGTCCTGAAATTAAAATACATTTTTAATTTTTCTAATTAATTATTGATAAGCTCATTAATAAATCAAATATTAAATAAATTGATATTACGGGATCGAAGCCCTTTCCATATTTATACGTTCAAGTACCAGTTTCGGGGTTCGATTTCTCATTTCGAATTTCTTCGCCCGGACCGGTCGGACGAATCCGTTCGGGACGGCGTCATTCGGCAGTTTCCAATTTCCCGACAGCACGAATGCCGGACCCTTCCCGGGTCCGTGATCCGCAGGGCGCGCGCCATCCCTCGGTTCCTGCCGGACGAAGCCGTTCCCCCGAGTCCCGTCGTCTTCGAGATATCGAAAATCGGTTTTTCGGAAGTGCTTTTACGCCCACGAGAAGGAATCTTGCATTTCCCCGTTTACCGCACGAGACCGATAATTAATGTGGCGATCCGGACGAGCCGCATTCGATCGGACACTTGACAAACTTTTTCGCTTGTTCGCCATAAGACGCGTTGGTGGCGTCATTTTTAACCGGAGTATTTGGTATTCACCTCGCTACAATGGACCGTTCGGGGGCAGCCGATACAAAAACTGCGGGCTCACAGCGGGTCGCACGCACCGGCACCCTCGGCGGGTTCCCGACTTCATTCACCTTTGACGAACGTGGGCTTTCTGTTTGTTCGGTTAATGAAAATAAATAATGAAACGCATTTTTTAAAATCACTTTTTCTGAATGACCCCGCTACTTGGAGGCAGCGCGAGTTTTTCCTGACGCGGGGGGGGAGCAGTTTCCGGTGCCCGATCCGCGTCCCGCTGCAACCGCGACTCGAAAAAACCGGATTCGGAGCGGGCGATTTTCGGGAGCCTCTCGTGCTGCGGGTGATCGAGATCGCCCCGCGGACGCCGTCGAAGTGTGCGGAAAGCAGACAGTTGGAAAAACTCTCGCGAATGGCAAGTCAAAGGGCAAAGGAAGCTTTTTTCCACCAGAAAAAGGAGGTTGAGCAGTCGATTTCAGGCGTATCAGCTAACGCATTGCAACGCAGGGGATTTGAACTTTAAGTGTTCATTTGCACACTCACAATAAATGATCCGCAATTAAATGCGTGTCAGCGATGCGCAACATTTAAGGCTCGGTAAGCAGTCAATTGTGAACTTTTGCATCTCGAAACTGATTTCCATTAACGAGAGTGGATTACGGAAAAAATTAGTCCTCGGCCCCGGTGCGCAAAATTTTGAAACATCTTAAACGCATCGCAGCAATGTCGCGGGAAACCTAATTTTTCTGGTTCGCCGAGGATGAGGAATTATTAGTTCACTTTTGCCGTGGTTCTTCCAGAGTTTTCTGCCACGTTGAAAATTCGATCCCGATGGGAGGACTTCTCGGTTCCGGGCGGTACCGGCACCTCTCTCGCGGGGCGGGTCAGACGCAGCCCCGAGTGGGTCGCCGACATCGGATTCGATCTCGCCTCCGAAGGAATGCGCGATTATCGTTTGATTTACAGCCGGGGAGCACATAAAATGCACGGGACTTAGGGCGAGATGTGCGGGACATCGCCGGAAGGAAAGGTTCGATTTAAGGCGTTGACCCACTCCCATCGGGTGGTAGGACTTGAAGTGGCCTAAGCAATTAAATTATTTACGTTAATTATTAATGTTTATAATAAAATGAGAAAAAAAAAATTAAAACCGCCACACTTTTCCATAAAGCATATCATTAAGGCAGGAAATTTGAAAAAATTAGGGCCGTTAACGCTGCGAATATCCAGTTGTGAGGCTTCGGCTTATCCGGAGGAACCTGAAGAGATTTTTTTTTTTTTCTTTTAACAGTCCGATCAAGCCGTAAATTGTCTTCCCTCATAAAAATGGACGAGAAGAATGCGGATATGAGGACGAGGATTGAGTAAAAAACATTTTATAGTATTCTTCATTTAGTACTTTTAGCATCGACATTACCGGCTGGGCAATGACTGCAGGATGATGGCGTTGCTGCGGAACTCGCTTCACCAACATCGGATTTGCCGGCGGTCTTGACCCGCAGGGAAACGTTCGCAGGGAGATCCGTTTTTGAATCTGGAGGAACGATCCTTTCGACGGAAGGACGCGAACGGGCCCCGTACGAGAACGTATCCGCTCGTGGCGATGTCTCGATATGGAAATCTTTGTAATCCGCAGCAAATAAGCGCTTTTCGGTCCCTTATAGATCGATACGGCGTCCTTATATAGCCATGACGGTAATTTATGCAAGATGAGACTTGCATAAACCGCTGGCAAAATGGCAACCGATGCCATCATTTGTGCAAGAGAATTTCAATTAGATCATTTCGGGCGAAGAGAGCTCGGGTTAAAAGTCTGTCCGATCCGTCCGAAAGCATCATCGCCCGAAAAAGAAATCCTTCTGCGAGCCTTGCGACCGTGGAAAAATTTCAGGATTTTTATGCGCACCTAAAAATGCCGGCCTCGAGGATGCCGGGAACAATCGCAATCGCAGCGGGTTAGTCAGGGTTGACGCACGTTAAATATCACATGCAAAGGGAAAAGTGGTTTCCTTGGGACAGCCAGCCCAGATAATGATGATTAAAACTAATGCGAAAATGGGATGAAGGAAGGAATTATCAAAAATATTTCCAATTAGATGGAATGATTTAGGAACGGTAAAAAGTATCATAAAAGTTGCGAATTAATGGACAATTGAGAAGTTACGAAAGACGAGGAAGGGAACAATCAAACCGAACGGTGCCCGGGCATTAATTTGGCCGAGACTCGCCGCGGAAGGCACCGCGGACCGCCGAAGCTCGAACGCGGCTGGGCAGACCTTCCAAACGGAAAGTCGAAGAACGTCGAAAACTTCCTTCGGCCATATCTGGAGAGAACGACGGACCGCGTCCTGCGGAGCGTCTCCCGGCAGGCTCGTGCGGACTCCGTTTGCCGTCTCGTCCGGC
>JAOWBB010013435.1:12890-30130 GCA_028565995.1 Ricinus marginatus
GGAGAGAACGACGGACCGCGTCCTGCGGAGCGTCTCCCGGCAGGCTCGTGCGGACTCCGTTTGCCGTCTCGTCCGGCTGCTTCACCCGTCAGAAACCGTCGGGAATCAATCGTCCGCCAATCCTCCGCACAATCCGAATTCTGCAACCGTCGGTTCCTACGGAAGGGATTCGAAAAAGAGGCAAATGAAAATGGCGGTCTGCTAACGTACCCCCAGCGATTAAGAAGTCGATTGCGCCACCGCCTTAAGGCACCGGGTGCTCTGCGAAGGTGCGGTACCGCTCCGACCGTGCTTCTTTGGCCGATCGGAGAGCCGACCGCGTGGCGTCATTCCTCAATCGAATGTGTTAATGCATTTCAAATGGAATTTGTTAACACATTTATTTACCTCTCGCGATTTACTGCCGCGGACTGCTGCCCCGCGCCGTCTCGCTGGGAAGCGCGTCAGACCCGAGAGTTCGTCTGTTTCGGTGCGGGACGCGAGGGAAGTTCTCGGGCCCCCGTGCCCGAAAATCAGCCTGCGGCATCCCGGTCGCGTGGCTGAGGGATTGCGAACGGCCGTCGCTCGTTCTGCGGCGGCAACCGAACGTCGAACCTTCGTTTTGGAGCCTCGCGGGAGAGGTTGTTGCCTCCGCGGTTGTCGCCGCGCGTTCGCCCGTGGCCCAGCGAAATGTAATTAATGAAACATCCGATTAAAGAGCTGAAAGAGTAAAACTTAACGACTCCCGATAAGTTGCTCTCCGGTTTCCTCCTTTTACACGTGAAGTGGAGCGAAGAGGTACCCGCTGAGAGGCAGATACCCGAACGAGTGCATCAGAACCAATCAGGATTCCTTTTAATAATGTTTGCCAATGGTTGACGGTGATTAATCGCTTTCCGTATGAAGTTATTACGAGATGTATCATTTTCCTCCTGTGCCGCCGTGCGTTTTGTCCCTCTAAATCGCTCCACCCGGGAGGCGAAGGAATTTAAAGTACTCCGGGGTACGATGAAGATGCGGTGAACGGCAAACAAACGGACGTGGCAGAAGAGCGAAGGTTAAAAAAACCATTGCGAATTGCTCTTCTGTTTATCCAATTTACATAATGCATTTTGATTTTATATAATTACTTGGGAGCCCGTGCGCGACGTGCATTCTGCTACACGCAGGTTTTTAAATGCACTGCGGTTGTCCCAACGGAACCGTCGCTTCGACGCTGCGAAGCTTCGTTTTCCTCGTGGCGAAACGGGATTGTGACCGGTTAAGTCCGGAAAAGCATTCAGGTACGCGCCTTGAAAGGGGAATTCCAAATGGACGTCCGCATAACTCGAGAATACTTCCCGATCAAGGCTAATTATTGATACCAAAACCCTTCATTAATCCGTATTTATGGAGCGGCTAACGGATAAAACGTCATGAAGCCATCGTGAATCAAAGGGTGATTAGCTACATCCTGATCGGCCGTACCTTCGGGACATTCTGCAAATAACGGAGAGTTTAATGCCGCGATTGCCGTTTATAATTGATTTCAGATCCCCGGATCGGTAACATACGATCCGGGATCCACTAAACCGAATCTTAAGCACGACGGAGGCCGCAACAGCGGTTGTTGCGCCTCCGGCACCGCGGTGCGGGCATTCGCTGTTTGTGGCCCTCTGCGGGGCGGAAGCGCGGAGCGGAACCTTCCGCCGGAGCGGATCCGGTCCCACCTCGCCTGCATCGCCCATGGCGCCAAAGAGGTAGCCGTTGGTAAATTGCAATTCGGCTGAGTGCGGCGCGCGGAGGAGTTTAACGTGGCACCGAACCGGCGAGCTTTTTTGGACGCTGCCTCCGCTGGGGCCGACGCCGGCGCAGGACGCGGAGGAACCTCCTTTTGTCTTGCGAAACTTCCAATTTGCGAGTGGATTTCTTCGTTTTTATTTCAGGAGCAAGCCGCGAATCTTTCATTGTATCGGGACGGGCTGCGAGCGCCGAATCCACGGCCGAACTCGGCATCCACCTAATAAGCTCCGCCTATTTGTTTAACGAAAACGCTTCTTTTCCTGCTTCCACGGCAATTCGAACTGCCGAACCGCCTCTTGATCGTTCTCCCGGTTTATTTTTCCCACTTCCTCGCCTGCGGGTCGCTCCCTCTTCGCTGCATCTCCTCGAATCGTCTGCCGGACACGGAGATCGAGGCTGGGACGGCGGGGGTTCGCGACGCAGTCAACGAAAACCGAAGGCGCGCAAAAGTGGGAGGTGGAAATTCTTGCGGAGTTTCGCGCACGGTGCGGAGCAGGTTTTCAGGAGATCGAAGCCTTCCAAGCGACATAAAACCGAGTTCTTCGGACGTGGCAGTTCGGAGGCTCGACCGCTATTTCTGTCCACTATCTCCCATCGCGGGCAGACCTTGACAACGTCCCGATAACATCACCAAAGCCGCTTTCGGGGTCCGTAGGCGTTTCGCCGGGGAACCGACCGATCGTGGGTACGGTCAGGGTTTGCCCGCCTTGTCGGAGAAGCGTTTTCGCTCGAAAGCGAAACCTGCGCCAGAAGAAAAAGAAGGAAAGGCTCGCGGGGTTCTTCCCGCCGACTCCGTCCCGGAAAAGCGCTGATTCGGGCTTTTCTCGAAATTTCCAAGCGCTTTTCTCGCCGTTCTCGCCTCCGGCGATCTTTCTCAGCGCCCGCGATTTCCCCTCCGCCCCCGCGGTAACGGAAAGACAAGAAGAACGAGTCGAAAACCGCATTAATATAAAAACGTTGCGAAATTCCCGCTGCACGCAACACCTCGAAACCTGAATGCGTTTCTAAAGATTATTAATTATTATTATTAATTATCGATTATCTTATCCCAGTGACCTTTGTGCAAGTGATTTATACAATGGCAGAGCCCTTCGCGGAGATGCGCGGAAGAATGATGGAGCGGCCAGCGCCGTGGCGGCAGAAGGCGCAGCCTCCTCGATTTCCGACGTGGCGAAGCCGTCAAATTGATAAAAATAGTCAACCGCATTCCTCGCCGTAAATTTTATTTCTGTAAATATTAATTTCCATTTCAGCGGGTTTAATTATCCGAGGATCTTAACGTCTGCGTTCGCTACGTGTCGGGACCTACCTCCTTTTGACGAGGCGAAAACCGCGCCTGCAACGCGAGTGGCGACCGCCGCGCGGGGCGAGGCGTCCGGCAACGCCGATCGCGGGTCGTCAGCCGCTGCCCCGAACGGTGACGGACGGCGCGTTCCCCTGCGTCCCCGGACTTTCCCGTCCGGGCGGAGACAAACGTCCGTCCGGAGGAAGCGCGGGCACACGTCGGTCGTCCATTTGCCTTCCGCCTTGCTGCGAACGAATAGGCCATCCGTTAAACGCGGACAATTTGCGGGCGTTCATCGCCGAGCTTCGGTAATGCGATACCCTTTGACCGCTGCATTCTCGACCGAGTGCGGGGCTTTCTCTTGCTCGACCTCTGTTCGACCCGCGCCTGACGCTGCTCGCAAAGGGCTCGCTTTTTGCGTTACCCACGACCGGCATCACTCTCTCATCACGGAACGCGTTGCTCAAGACGGCTCCAAGCCGAAAGTGCAAAAAATTGCCGCAACATCTCTCGGAAGACGTCACATTGTTCGCGTGCGTGCTCGGGCCCTTAAGGGTACGGGGTTCGGCCTCGGGAGTAACGCTCTTCGAGGGTAAATGAACCTTGCCTCTGGCAAAATCGGATTCGCAGCATCTAATACTCCGCAATGATATATATTATTAAATGATATAAGAATAACATAGGATTTTACGCGATACTTAAAGCCGTTTTGGTTAAAGACCAATAATTTATATTAATGAGGGCTATAATTGCGCCTAGGCGTAACCAAACATTTTTTTTCATCCGAAACAACATTTAATGAATAGATCTAACTTATATGCACTATTATAGAAGCTTGAATCATCTCCGTTTCTTAATTATTCAAGTGGTCCAGGTTGAGATTCGTAAAAAACCGAAGTTTTCGTAAAAAATCGCACGAGGCGAGAAGAAAAAAAAAAAGTCTTCGGCAACGGACCGTCGAAAGGAAGAATTTTCAAATCCATTTTCACAAATAAAGATAAATAAATAAGTGCCGCAAGGACTTATAATACGTGGCTTTTCGCGATGGTGTACGCATTCATGGAAATATCGGGGTGTAAATCTCGATTATTGAAGGAAAGCAGACAGGCAAGTTAAGTAAAAAAACCGCCAGAAAATTTCTGCATCAAACATTTTCTCCTCGGCCGATGACAGCCACGTTCAAGCTTCTAAATTTATGGCGGCCATTAAAGGCTTGGGACATAACTCATGCGAGACAACCGAACTCGGAGGAAGAAAAAAAACGCGGAAATTGACTCCTCGCGGACGGAAGGGCTGCTCTCGCGGATCTGCAGGGCGGCGACGGCCGAGGAAGACGCTCCGGGGTGACGCAACGGAGGGAATCTTGCAACGGGGCTCCATCAACGTCGGGCCCCCCGCACGAGTGACACGGCGAAATTTCCACGGAGCATCCTTTCCCAAAGCGGCCTTGCCACACGTCACCTCCTTTCCACCGACTTAGAGAAACATGCGCAAGAGGGCAACCGGGGCGGTTCTGACTCCACGACGCCCACTTCAGATTAGGGACAAGGTCTAAGGGCAGCGGGAGGTTGGCCGTCGGGCGAGCTGCGGCAACGTTTCTGGTGCGGAAAATTACCGTATTTAGAGGGCCCCGGTTCGGGTACAAGCGCGCCGGGAACCTCTTAAGTGATTGCCTCGACCCATCCTCACGCGAGGTACAAATTTTTAAATTAATTTTCCACGTTGGCATCATGTGCAAAATGCGGATAATTGTCCATGGATAATACATTTCTGATTCGCGCTTCACGAAGTTCCTCCAAGAGCGGAGGAAGCGGACGATGGTTTCGGAGCGAAAACCCGCGGATAACGCACGATTCGGGAAAATGGCGTATCATGGCAGGTAATTGAGGATCTCCCGTTAAACGCGGCTCCTCGGCAGCGGAGTTTTCGATGGGAAAGGCCCGTTTTGGGCCGAGGGAACGATTTGGGCCCCCCCCCGCCGGGACCGGGGCCGAGTCGGACCTCCGCAGGCTTCGGTTCGAACGCGAGGCACGTTCGCTTCCGGGTCCCGGGGCCGCTTCCGACCGACCGCAATTTTAACCGAAGCTGCCAATCTCGAAACCGCATCCCGATCGTTTTGCGTGAATCATTTGCCCGCGGCAGACGTCGCCATTCTTCGGCCGGGAAACGCGTTTGGAGCGTGGCATCGGCAGCGAAAAGCGCCCCGACCCGTCGTGCGGGGGCCCCGGGCGAACCTCCGCGACCAGAAGCGACCGCGGCCCGCGAGGCACCGTCTGAAATTCACAAATGGACTTGCCATTTAGGACCGTCTCGCTACGGGGATGGCACGGGCACCGTTCACTCGGCCAAAATCCCGTTTCTGCTTTCTTATTTCATTAATAACTTGTGAAATCGTCATGGCGTTGGGTGTTATTTGGCAAAATTAGAATTTTTTTAATTGAGCAAGGAGATGACTCTTCATACTGAAAGTCAAAAGCCTTCGCTCGATGCCGGGCAGAACTTTTCGCCGGGCGTCGGAACCCGCCGTTGCGATGCCTCCGTCCGAAGCGACGGGCGTCCGATGACGTTGTGGAATATGTGCGGCAGCGCTCCGCGTTCCTCGCGGGCACGTTTTTCCACGTGAACCGCTTCAGATGCAGCCTTCCCCGGATGAAAACCCCGGGGACCGAACGTTGCGAGCTCGCACTGCGTTACGCAAACCCAAATTGCCTGCATTTCGCTCGGAACAGGATGAATTCACTTCTTCTTCTTGATAATAACTGTGTTGGAAATTTTTACATTCGAAATTTTGAAAACCGATACGCAGCGAAAAGTCACGTAGCAATTCCGGCGGCATTTATTTGTAACGTCTCATGATTTTTAATGTAAATCAAAAATAGTTGACAAAAGTGGAAGCGGCCGGCCACGCTGCTCGGTTAAAGGAGCGCGCCGCGAAATCGGGTTGAAAATATCGGTCCCGACGCGGTTTTCACGGGTCGGGGAAAAGAATTTTCCCGGATAAATGCGCCGGGGGAAGACGGATAAAAAGTCCGTCAAAAACCGATTTCTTCCGGGTGCTTCGAAGGATCCCGGCCGCGTAACGCGCGAACGGTTCGCCGGCCGTTCATCAAGATTTTGGCACCTTCGCGCGCGCTTCGGAAACGGGATGTGGCAGAGGGAAATGCGAAAGGGAGACGTCGGGGCGAGGGCCGGCCGCCAGCCACCCGCGACAGCGGTTCGGAGGAAGCCGGCGGAAGCGTCCGCTCGGACAATGCTCGAAAGTTAGGCAATTAAATGGAAATCCATCGGGCGATAATTTACGCGATCCGACCCGTTGAATTATAACGCTAATCGCGCATTAACATAATTTATGCGGAGGAAAAAAAGAAAAAGAACCCGGAACCTCAGCTCGCGAGGTCGGACCCTTCAAACCGCGAAGCGGTTCGGTTTCGTCAGCAGCCGGGCAATAGGGCCGGACGGCGAAAAGCCGACGGGCGGACGCCGCCGGAGGGGATGCCGGAAACGATCCCTTCGGACGGCGGTCGAAAACGTCCCCGGCCACGGCGCCGCAGGAGCGCGCGGCGAAATTGAGTCCTCAACCGGAAGAGGAAGCGAGGGAGCAGCCGGAGAAAACAAATACGTGCATGCCGTGGCAGCGCCACATGCATCGGCGGGCCGTGGCACGACCGAAATTTGAAGTCTAATCCGTTGATCGGACGATTAGATTAATCCCGAGTGATTTGTTACAGACACCGAAGCAGTTGCTAATAAACATAAAACAGGGATTCGTCACGCACATTACAAGACCAAAAATTCTCCGGAGAACGTTAACGCCCTTGTTGAGTGGACACTTTTCCGACCTGGCCATGTCCGTCAGTGATTTTCGATTTTTAAGCCATTTATGGATTGCTTTAATTAGCTTTTAAGGGATTAATTAAAAAGCCTCGAGAGTCGCACTTTCTGCTCCTTAACGGGCGAAGGCTATCGGGTCGAACCGGAGGCTGCGGCCCGACCTATCCGGGGAGGGTGCGCCGGAAGGAAGCTTCCCCCCCGGTCGGAGCGGAAGCCGGCGGCCTCCCGGATGCCTTTCCGGGGGCACGCGGAGGGCATCCCGCGGGTGCATCTCGCGCGCCCGACGAACCGGTTTTCCCCGCATGCGGAGACACATTAGCGCCTTTATCCCTTTTTCACTCTCGGACAATTCCATCGCTTTAAACGCCCATTGCCGGAGGGTCGCTCTCGGTTATCCTCTCACGGAAAGAATTATACGAGACGAATTTATGGTAAGGGCGTTGCAGAGCCGTGCAGTGCGGCACTCGCTGCCATCGTGGCGGTCATGCTGAAGCCTTTCTAATCCGCACATATCTGATAACAAGGTCTCGCGAATGGGGCACACTTGACGGGCACCGGCACCCGGGCACTAATCTGAATCAATTTATGGAACTGTCCGGATTGCGGCAATCGTTTTGTTTATTATTTCGCTGCCCTCCGGCCCCAGTGTGGTTTCCTTATTTAAATCTTAATGAACTCATTTCTCGGATTGTCTTGCCCGATCGATGACGAATTTGTCCCCCGGAGACTGGAATTTCCTTTAATGGCCGCCTCCCGATTCGCGGACATTTTCTTCGTCTTCGGCGGCACCGGCAAACGATGCCTCGCGATTGCCCGCAGACTTCGCCGCGATGAATGACGTTGTCGACGCGTGTCGGAAGGAGAAAAGGGAGCCGGCCGACCGTCCGGCAGCGACGGCCGGACGACCGCTTCGGGTGCGGCGGACGATTTGAGATGCCCGCAGATAAAGGGCGGATCGTGCGATGCGAAATGCAAATTCGGCGAGATCGCCCGGCGCTCGACTCGCGCGTCGGATCGTCCGCGGACGTCGTCGGACGTTCCGGTCGCGGTTCGACTCCGACCCCTCGGCTTGATGCCTTCGATGCGCGACGCCGCGCCCGCGGCGAGCTGCTCCGAGGCGACGATGACGCCGGGGGTTTTCCGAGTTGCGCGCGAGTGATTGAGTGTGCGAGTCGCATATTAGTCTATCAGAGAGCGGGAAAACTAGATAAAGGAATGCGTTTTGAGTGTAAGAGCCGTAAAAGCATCAACCTCCCGCGGTTCCGACTTGAAAATCGGGATCCAGCTCGAGACGTTCGAGAATGTCTTCGTGATTCGCGTTGAGCGTCGGCGGAGTTCCCGCATTTGCGTCGGATCGCGGAGGTTTTCCTCTTCCGGACGACGGCCGGAACGGCGCCGGGGGTGCGGAGCCGCAGACGCGTGCCCGGCCCGCTGCCGGATTGAGCGCGCGGACCCTGCACCGCCCTTGCGGGGGTTCCCGGCTCCGAACGGGTCGATGGAAGGGCTTCAATCGCGCTTTTGCAAAGCCTTCCGTGTTCCGACGTGACTTTGGGCGACGGTGATGAGTCCGGAACGTCGATGCGGAGCCCGTAACGTTTATTATTTAATTATTGTTGCAGCAGCCCTGAGGACTGGTTGCAGAGCGTGCACGAGAGTGGATCTCCTTGTCTTAGCCCGGAATTCCTTCAAGAATCTATTCCGGATCTTAACCTTGTTTCGCTTTGCATTCCGCAGCTTCACATGCATCGACCCGTTTAACATTACGTTGGTTTCTCGGCGGTTTGGTCCGGAAAATCTCTAGGTCGAAATAATTCTCGTTCTTCGCGGACGGTCTCTCCGCGTAAAACGGAAGGCGAAGGGCATCGCGGGGGCCGGAGACTGGCGCTTGTTCCGGAGCCGGGTCGGTCCTCGCACCCGAGCGAAAAACTGAAGCGATCCGACCGAGTCGGTCGCTTTTGGGACGAGCCAGACGAAAGAGTTTAAACGAAAAATCCCATCGCTGAAACTTCGAATTTCGACGTCGCCCGAGCATTTCCGAGACGGCTTCAGTTTACTTTCCGACAGAAGCTTTCCGATTCCTCAGCGCAAACGTGCCGTTCGGGTCCCCAAGCGTCGGCGACTGCAGGACCCTCGGCTTCGACGCCGTCCGCCAAAGGATCGGCGAACGATCCCGGGGGCGGAAAACAAAAGTCCGACCTAATGATTTTCGCCCTCGCGGACGGCTGCTGCCGCCGCAAGCTCGCTCGCGGGTACGGAAGGCTCCTCGGGCGACATTTTCGGATGATTCGAAGTTTTTTGCCTCGCAATCGAATCCGCCCTCCGCGAAATCGAAACCGACCGCGTTCAAATGCGTGATCGGAAAAGCTTTACACACTTGCGGCGAGAGCGGACGGGCCGGTGACAGGTTGACGTCCGGTAGTTTGCAAGACGTATTTTCCGTCGAAGCGTGCCGCGCGAGAAAACCGACGGCTCTCCGGGTGCGGCACGGGCAGGAGCAACCCTCGTTCCGGGGGCCCGCACTCGCGAGCCACGTCCGCGCCGCAATTTGTGCCCGTCCGCGATTTTGGCAGCGGATAAAAGAGAATTTACGGTTCTTCATTTATCAGCGAGTCCCCGTTTAACTTTAATTACCGTTCTGTGCAGTGCGCCAGTGGATATTTCTTATCCGCACGAAATCGGGGACCGGGCATAAGCTAAAGCGGCGCGAAACAAATTTCTTCAATTTTTCGTCGTCGATATATGATCACCAATCACACCAACATTATGAAAAAAAAAAAAAAAAAAAAAAAACTGAATAAGAAATCGACCGGACTTTCGCGGTTGGCTACATTCAACCGAGCATTATTCATAATCGAACATCGCAATCATTAATAAATGTTAACGTCAAGTGCTTAAAATATAAATAAATAAAATATTTAAATGAAGAAATGGAAAATAATTGGCAGTGTGCAGCGGTTGCGGGTACAACGCGCTGAACACGGGTAGCTGCCCGCCGGAGAGCCACCCGAGACCATCGGGCTGAAGGTGAGGAATTTCGTGAGAGGAGCACTCGGGCTCGGCCGTGAACTTCGGTAACCCCCGAGCGAAGGGAGAACGGTTTTCTGCTTCGAACGCGGCTCTTTAAGTTATTTAACGGTCGTAATTAATTTCTTCCATGCTCTGCGCACCCACTTCGGACCGGCGTCTTCCTGCGTGCCCGCTACCTGCGCCCGCACCTCTCGGCCTTTTCGGCGTCCGCGACGGGCCGGACGCGGCCCCCGGGTCCCAGCGGGTCCGCCGCCGGAGCCGGAGGACCGTCGGGCGGGCTCCGCAGGCGCGAAATTTTTAACCTTCCAGAAACGTTTTTCAGCCCGGAACAAAAGACTCTGGAAAATGTTCGAAACGCATGCGCGACAGAGGGAACGTCGCTTCTCCGTGAAATTATGGGTTGAGGTGTCCGAGCGCGCCGGAGCCCGGGGAGGGACCCACCGAGGCGGGCGGGAAGCGAAATTTATTAATCCTCCAAACGGAGTTCTGCGCCCCCGTCGCCGGACGTCCTTGCGCTGTCGGGAACCCGGAGCGGCGGAAGCGCCGGAATTTCTCCGCTCGAAGCTCCGAGTCCGTCTTCCGCCTCGATCCGTCGGTCGCGAAGTTGGCGCGCATCGAACGGAGCGCTTCGCGCGGTGATTCCGCGCCGGTCGAGGCAATGCCTCCGAAGTGCGACATCCCATAGAGAGGTGACAATTTCGCTAATTGGCCTTCCTGCTCGGAAGTGTGGCCTCCGCTCGTTCGGTAGATGTTCGTTGGGGGTCTTTGTCATTCATAATTTAACATGAGTGCGCATTAATTTTAACCAATCATTTTTCGTCTCTGCCAGAGAAAAAAATTCCTCGGCCACTTGGTCGGGCCGTTCCGTAGATCGAAATCAGAAATGTCTCTTAATATTAATAGCAAATTATTTCCGTGGCCCGCGTTCAAAGGAACCAGAATTCCAATCCGACATTTTCGTATTCATCTTCCTTCTCTTAACGGTTCCCCATCGGATCCTCTCGGCTTCTTCTCCGCGTGCGAGGCGGGCGGCCGAGGGCTCCGGGGGCGAAAGGTTCGCGACGGGATCTTCGCTGTCGTCCGCCGACGGATCGGGAGCGATCCTTCTGCCGTCCCGCAACCTGCGAGAACCGACACCGCTCGGACGGCGTCGATGCCGATCTGACGGCTCCCCGTGATGGATCGAGGTTGATTTATGAAAAATTACGACGAAAAAAATCGAGCTTCCAACCGTCATTTTTCAAACGACAATAAACGATAATCTCATTGTCGTCGTCTAATACGGCTGCGAACTGCGGGCGAATGCGTTCGCGAGATGGATGGGCACGGTCGAGCCGTATGAGGCCCGAACATATCCAACAATAAACGGTATCAATAAATAATAGTATCGGGTCCGCGACAAGTTCTGGGTTAATTTAAAATGTCGCTCGCGGCGAATTGATTACCGCTGGAACCTAATGAAAAATAAAAGTTAATAATAAGCAGCGGACCGATCCATCGCGGAGCATTTGACGTCTCCGAAGAAAGGCATCGGGAATTCGCGGTCCGGCGGATCTTCCGGACCCGTGCGCATTTTCCGCGTCCGGAAAGCTGCGCGTCATCGTTCGGAAAAAGCGCAAGTAATGCGTAATGTGGATTGCCCGCTGACTGCTAGAGCAAGGGACCCCGGATCGGGAGGGGCGATTTGCGTGCGAGCGCGTCATTCTTCTGCCACGTTTTTCCACCCGCTTCGCGTCCGCCGGGCTCCGGAAAAAGGCGGAGGAACTTTCTGCTTTTCGCCTGCCGGGCGTGGAACCCGCGACGGCGGCGCTGATTGGGTCTTCGGCAGTGCGCTAAAGTGCTCGTATCGCGATCGGTGTCCGTGCCCGACGGACCGACAGCGAAAGGCTGTCCGATTCGCCCTCTTTCCGGTGCAAAGGCAACGCTCCCCGCACGGTTTCCGTCTCGCTGACGCGAGTCCGCGGCCGTCTCGACCTTTTTCTTCTTTCGCAGTTGCCCTTTATCCAACGCAGTAATTAATATTTCTTAAAAGACTCTTCTTTCTCCTCCGCGCAACAATGGACACCGGTAAATTAATCACCAATAAGGTAGTTTTTAATCTATCAGTGATCAATGGGATGATTAATGGCATTTCCCGGAGTATTCATGAATACAATTATTACTTTGTGTAGATGGGGGCCAGGTTCCGAAACCTTCGCCACCGATTCCCACACTCCGGACGTGCGGCCGGGCGGCAGATCCTCCGGAGGGGAATCGCGAGCCGATCGAGCGCGGAGGTTTTCGCCGATTTCTTCTGCCACGTCCGATTTCCTTCCCGTCGTTTAATGAAGTCAACAATTCCTCGAGATAGCATCTTCCGATCTTTCCACGTCACGAAGAAGAAAATATTCGCACTCGAATCGTGTGGGTGCCCGAGGTTAAAGACGATACCCGAATCCGGTTCTCGAGGAGTCGGCGGGCAGTGCGCGCCGGAAACCGCGGCCGCTCGTTCCCTTCGCCTTCTTCCGGGCGTCTCGCCGCTTCCCCCCCCGGCGCCGTTACCTCGCCCCCTCCTCGGTCGGCAGCAGAGGAACTCGGAGGGAAAGCCGGAGACCACGCGAAGAAGAAAAATGACTGGCAACCGGAAAGAAGTTGGTGCGACTTTGATTGATCACCTCCTCAAATGACGAGGTAAATTTTTTTAGCCGACCGATGGCGGCTCGAACCCTTCCAGCCGCTGAAAGTTAACATCTTTGGAACCGGAGTCCTCTTCCACGATTTCCGACAAGTGCCACCAAAGCTTTTTCACGTCTTCATCCGCTGCCCTCTCGAAAGGAGCCTCGGCCGCCTCGGAGACGGTCGTATTTTGGTGTTGAAGAGCGAACCTCGGGGTTTTCCCAAAGAACGATTTCGTTTCGGGCGTCCCGCTTAGGTCGTAGATCAGGAAATTTCCCCGAGAAGTAAATTTTAAGGATCGCCGCAAACGTTTTGAAAGAAAACTGGAATTTGAATGAAAAAGAGCGGGCGGGCGACATTCTTCGGATGACATTATTTAAAGTTAAAATTCGAGTTTCGGAAGAGATTTATGTGGCCGAATTCATTCTTCGGGAAACAGAATGAGCCCTTGGCCGAACCTTCCAACCGGGCGCGCGAACTTTCGGTTTCTTTTCATTTTCTTTTTTCCCGGGCAAAGCAACTCGGCCCGGCCCCGAGAAATCGTTCGGAAAATTGCCTTCTTCCGTCGGGAAGCGTCAGCGGTGCGGTCTGGCGTCGGGCGAATGCCAAATTCGCGCACCGAATCGGGATTCGCGGGTCGGAGGTCGCCGCCGAAGGCGTCGTCAACACCTGACACGGGAAATCGGACCAGTTCTCCGGCAAAGAAAGGAGAGAGAGACGAGAGCCGCGGTGGTTTCGTGGCAGAAGAAGTTGAAGGAGAGGAAAAGTCCTTCCGCTGGGCCAATGAGGTCGCGAACAAAGATAATCGGGGTCGTGATCCCGATCCGGGAGAGGTACGGGTTGGGGAGGTCAATTCTTGAGGCAAACACGTGTGCCTCCTCTGCCTCCTCCTTTTCAGCTCCGGTGCCAACGATGCTATTTCTAAATCGCGGCCCCAAGTGTATCTCCTTCGCGCCGATGCAGATCTACGCGTCTTCGCCATTGTCTCCGGCCGGAGGGCCGACCGGATCTCTCGTCTTTTTCGACGCGGAGGCAGAAGGCCTGCCTCCGACGCGGGAATTTTCCGGCCCCCTCGCCCGACGGAAGGTGCCTGGGTGCCGGCCCCGTTCCCGCGGGGCCTTAATCCCCGTCGTTAATCGGGTCGACGCTTTTCCCGTTCGTTGCAGCGGTTCCTCAAATGACTTTTGTTGGCGGCGCTAGCAAAAGACGTTAAAAGCCGTCAATGGAGGATAATATTTAATTTTTAAATTTCCGTCTTACACCCGGAGCCAGATCTCCTGTAAATCTGTCTGAAAGTCACTTTTAACAATAATCAAACCGTAAGAATGTGCCTCTTTGAAACGCATAAATTATTATTATAAAAAATAAATAGGTAATTAATAAAGCCCGAATGTAACCTACGAATTTCTACATTTATTCTACCGGTTCGCTGTCTCCTTCGGTTGCGCGCCGGGCTGGCCGATGCGAAGGATATTTGAATTGTCAGGAGGTTGCGGTTCGGGCACGGAGTGCGGACACCTTTCCGGGTCGGCGCCGGGTCGTCAGCGAGTCGTCGACGAAGCCGCATCCGAGGCATCGGTTATTTGATTGGATGCCGTAAATTGCGATTTTCACGTGGGATTCCCTCCGAAGTCGGCCCGGGAACGGCGGCCGAGAGATCCTCGGACTTAAATTTTTCGTCCGACACCGAAAAACCCGTTCGATGGGTGTTAAAAAGGAGGAGAATTCGACTTCTGACGAGAACGGACACGTTTTCGGTGGCTCGGACGCGGGCTGCACGGGTCCTCGGGTTTACCGCCTTCGCGGACGGGGAATGTCGGGGAAGGAGCGAACGCATCGTGCTCGCTTCGCAACTTGCTCGCGTTCGTGGCACCGGCGATTTTGTTGGGAAAGCTTTTCCGGCTCGAATGCGGAGATCTGCGACTTCTTGCGCACCGGCTAATTCTCCGGGCAATTAGTGTTGTTTAATTCTCGCAGACGCAGACCTCAACTGTCCGCCGTCTTCCTCTTCCCCGATAAAACCACAATTCATACTATTCGATTTCGAATCATTGCATAATGTTAACATATAATTTGTATGATTTTGACATTAAAATAGAAATTGAACGAACAACGTATTTTGGGTTGTTGCGGTCCGCATTCAAATAACGCGGCAGTGTACGAAGTCCAGCAAACCTGTAGGTAGTAATATTAATTGGCTGTGATCAAAAATGTATGTACACGTACACGTTACGTAATAATAACAAAGAAAAACTTATTTCTTTTTTTAATCCCGTGTCCAAATATGAAATATCCGGCAATAAACCTTTTGAAATGATCATAATACTTCAATGATTTTATAATATGGATCAAAATTTAAACGTTACTTTATTGAAGCGACTGTGAGATTATATAATAATTTTGGGATAACAAAAGTATAAAGTATGTGATATTTCGAGAAGTCTTTCGGTGCGAACGAAGAAAAAAAAAATTTCTTTTCTCTCTTTATGTTTGGAACCTATTTGAAATGACATACGTGTTTGCAGGCACCCAAATATTTTGCGCTCATAAAGCATTTATTTATGATCGGAAAATATAAATGGAATTTCTTCCTTTTTAAAAAAAAGCCACAAATCCGAAGCTTCATTTGATTGCGACGAGCCATTAGGTTTTTCGCCTTTATACATGCTGCACATGATAGATACGAAAAAGACACCGAAGGAAGGAGCAGAAGCTTTGTGCCACCAAATCCGAATCTTCTCTGTCTCCCTCTGCTTGTACCGAATATTGTGTGTTCCAAACCCTGCATTTATCCACTTTTAATAAACTTGAATTAATGCGTACAACTTCGAGATTCTTTGTATGTTATCCGTAAGGTTATGATTATTATTAAAACTCTTTTGCGGGTTATCTTAAATAAATTTATTGCTAACAACCTTTGCACGGCAAACTTCTTTCTCTTACTTCTGTCCAGCATTCACAGAAAGAAAAAAAAGAGGAATGTCTGATGACTTGAAAGAAAATAAATTAATAATCGGTATGGAACCATATATTTTAAATTTATTCTGCTGCCTTTCTTATATAAACAAGTTTTCGCTATATTCTAATAACAAAACTTGTTTATTTAATTTTTATCTTCGTGGAATATGTATTTCGGCGATAAGTGCCTATACAGGTACCTATGATTAATTGAGTTACCAATGCATTTTATTAAGTAATTAGTTCGATAATAAAAAGCGTTTAATGTTGTGGCAATGCGGCCGAAGTGAAGGTGACATCTTGGGAAAACGATACCTGCCTTTGAGAAGCCGTCTTCGGCCCTGATCCGCATGCAAATCCACTTGAGCCCGGAGGAAGGAAAGCCGACGAAGCGGGGTCGAGGCACGTGAGGAAGCCGCAGCATTCGCCCCTGCGGTTCCGACCCGGGTTTAACCTTCTTCCCGTTCCTTTCCTGCTGTCTCGTGCGATACGCCGAGGTACGTGTCCGTCCGCCCGCAGAGATTCATTTGCAGCCGCGGTTGAGCGACTCGAATGCCTGGGCCTCCTGGTTACCACGAGCGCTTAAGGCCGCCTGAAAGGAGCTCCGCACTTCGTCTGGCGCGTTTTCCTGTTGCCGGAACGTCAGCCGACAGCGCGGAAAAACCCAAAACGTCGGCGATTTCCCTTGGATTTATGCGAATGGATCGCTGTCAAAAATCCATCTCGGAAGATTATTGCTGCGCGCAAGAGAGCCGTCATGCGCGGAAAAATTTTTCGCTCCTTCGCGATCCGGACGGTTTCCTTGATGTTCCCCGCTCTACCATCCTGCAGGATGACCCCGAGCTCCGACAAATATTCGGGAAGTTCCACGTTCGGTGCCGAATCTCCAAGAGACCACTCCTTCGGAAAGCACGCCAAGATCAAAGCAGGTACCCCGGCAAGGGAGATTTGTGCTTGAGAATAAGAAAAAAAAAATACATGTATTATTTCTTGTGTAACATAATCCATTAACTACATTTTCTTCCTGAACATTTGACATTCTTAAGAATATTTCTGACCTCTATAAACGCATAACCGGACTTCTGTTTGAAGATGAAATGGTAAAATCAAAGTGACTCCATCGGATATGCATGACAGTTTTATGTGATTTCACTATTAAATGAAAGATTGTCAAGGGAATCACGTTTTATGCGTTTCCCATCTGCATTTTACGTCGCAGGAGAAAATTTCTGTCGAAGAACGATTTCTTAACGTGTAACCTTAAATAACCGATCAAAATCGTGAAATGGAATTTATATGTACCGCGCACTTTTAATAATATTTACAGAAGCACAATCTGATTGCATCTTGTGCCATTGCCACCTTTCACTGGTAGCAGCTACAATGTGGTTTTTCAGTGGTTTGAATAATTAATAACGAGCGGCTTCATACGCAGGGAGGATGCCGGCAACACTAAGCGTCGGCTGCACCGAACGGGAACAAAAAATTCTCCTGCGGCAACAGCACCGGAGCCGATTCCGAAATTTCTCTCCCGGCCAGTTCCGTTATCGAGGAGATCCGATCGGTCGGATACAAATACAAGTTTGTTTTCTTCCTACCATCCGCCGCACCAAGATGGATCGCGCGTACCGCATACGAAATTATTTCGATAATTCAATGTCGGCACTAATTAAAGATTCCACACAGTTCGTGTGCGAAGCGTTTTCCGAAAGGGCCCGCAGCC
>JAOWBB010013435.1:30230-57741 GCA_028565995.1 Ricinus marginatus
GGCCCCGGCCCCAAAGTCGAAAAATTCGGCGATTCGCGATTTCCCTTATTCATCCTCCCATGGTCCTCACTCGGTCAAACGCAATTTCCGAGTGGTAAACGTGGAAAATGTCAGAGATATCTGTTACACATACCCCCGGATGACATGGAACTTTTCGTTCCGGGTACTCTACCGGATTGCGACCGCCTCGAATTTCTGTTAATCATTTATTAGGACTTTCTGCCTTAATTTAGCCATGAGAATGATACCAGTCACGATTATGATAATTTGCGCCTCAGATGGATGGGTATTAAGTTCTCCGCAGTGTAAAAACTAATTGGGAAGAGCGTTTTCATAATTGGAACTCGAAATAATGGTGTCTTCTCCGTTCGATTTTTGGGAACATTCTCGAAAATCGCACTCTGACCGGTGTTAATGGCCGTTCTTTGGATTGCGGGACACTTTTACCGCGCCTGGTAATTTACGGATACATTTATCAAAGGGAAAATGGTCGGAGTATCTTCAAAAGCCTGTAATTTTACACACAGAGCCGTATTTTATATGAATTAAATTTACCGATATAATTAATATCCTCCAGTATATAACATTATCAAAAGTTATTAATTTTTTATTTATACCTAAAATATTCGAAGCAATTTGTCCAATATATCTTAATTAAGTGTAACACGTTGGATCTAAATTCATTCTTTGGCGCTGACCGAATCACATGCAGCTTTAATAAGTTTTTTGACGCCATAATTCACGCTTTTGCAGGTCGCCAAATGTAATCGATAGATTTTTGCAGCTTGGGAAAAATAATAGGCGGATGAGAATATCATTAGGTTGTGACTTCAGGCACGAGGATTCGGGGCCTCCTTTTAATAAATTTGTCTTACTCCGGCGCCATTGGCCGCAAAAAAACCCGTTAAAAATAAGACTAATGCCACGTGGTGCAAGGGTACCTAATAAATGCGCTTAATCACGAAAGGTTTAGACGTGGGGAAAAAATGTGGCGTTCAAAAGCGTACCTGGACGAAGCGTTCGGATACTCCAAAAGGAAACAAAATTCTGCCCCCTGCAGGGGGATTTAGTACCAAGCTCCATGATGACCGTTCAGAATTGCAAAAATTCCCTCGAAATTTCGAAGTAGAAGAGTTCAGACTTCGGTACTTCCCTTCCGCCCATCCTTGCACCTTATTCCAACGGGGGTGAAGGGAGAATGGGACAATTCGCGGCAGCAAAAGGCCTTAGGGGTTCGCCGATGACCGAATTATCGCTCGAACTTTCGAATTGCGGGAATCCGTGCCGCGGTTTTCGATGCTGCGCCAAAAATGTCCATCGGTGTCCCGTTCTCGTGTGCCGGGCTCGAGTCGCTGTCGGCGCACGCAAGGAAGACCGGAGTGATGAAGCAACTTCGAAAACCCGGGGAAATACGTTTCAAAAATCCGTGCGCGATTTCAAATTGCACTGAGATTGAGTTCGCGGTCGCAGGAAAGGAGTTGGAAAGGCAAAATGACGGCGACAGCGAACCCGCGGGTCGCGAAGAGCGCTCGTCGGCGTTCGACAACGAAGTTCTCCCGTGGGGAAGAAAAGAAGATGGGTTCCCGAGCGACGTTGTGCTGCGGGTTTGCGAGTCGAAGTCCATCCTGAAGCCACGTGGCAGAAGACGACGCTCGGCACCGGTGCCTCCGTGGTGCGGCCGGAGGAGCAGCGCCCACTCGGGTCCTCCGGAGTGAGGCGAGGATTTTTTTCCAGTGGTGAAATCTGAAGAATCACCAAAATATCCATCACCATGCGAAAGCCCTGGGCGGTCCAAAAATAACATATTATTATTTCGGGATGGTTATTATTGGTATCGGAGAGATTAATCGGCGTTAAATGGTTGTGTCAAGAGTTACGCTAACCGGAAGTGCGGCGATTTTCGCTGCACGCAACGGATGGAGCACCGGAACCCTTGGGGACGGCGAAAACAACGAAACGTTCCGCAGCTTATTGAGAATTATACGGTACGGGGATCGTGATCGCAGTTGGTATCCGCGAAATTCGTGGTCGGTCTCCTCGGAGATCCTCCCGGGCTGATCCAAAGAATCCTGGTCTTGATATTCGACCGCTTTTCCGCCGAGCGACGCACTCATTCATGCACCATGCTCCTAACCTCCTTAACAACTTGTGTTTTATAACTATAATTAAAATCGATAGGGATAAGTATGCATCTATCGGTGGGTTGGTTGGTTCTGAATACGGTACGTTGGAGGTATTGCGAATGTCGAGAGCTGAGGGCTATTCTAATGGAGCACGAAAGGCAGAGTGAAAGCAAAATAAAATGAAACTCGATGACTTACGAGAACGGCCGCATCGAAGCTGTGTATTGGGAAGAAAAAATTGAATTCCTTCGATAGAATGGAAATGAATCGATTAAATCGAAATGAGAGAAATGGAAGTTGCACAATGGGATCTAAATCTCATCTTTTCCCATCGCACAGAACAAGGTAATCGTGCAAACCGAAAGAAGACAAAGAATTAATTTTTCTCGTCTTGAGTCGAATCCGAGGAATCGAATTAGAATCGATTATCGAACTCGATTTCGATCTTCACGTACCAACCGAATCGGTCTGTACGTTCTAATTGCATAACAATACCTTAATTCTTTTTCTTTCACCGTGTAATTGATTAAACCCAATTCCGGGGCTAACTGGAAATTTCTGACCACGTACGGGTTCATTCAATTACCCGTATGCTGATCCGGACCGGGCTCCGCGGCAATTCATGGTGTAAATTATGGTGATTCGGTTATCATGACTCCGATGGGCTTCGGCATCTTCACAATAATGGGTTAATGACGAATCTCCGTTCGGAAAGATGCGCCGATGATGGGGGCAGTCAAATGGCTGCACCGGACCGTGCCGACGAAAACCGCGCTGGAATTTTCCCGGCCGCAACCGAAGTCCTCCGCGGACGACGGGATTTTTCCCGCTGCTGTCGCAATCCCATCCATCCCCGCTTCGGTTTCATACCGCCGCCCCCGCTGCCGCGCGAGACGTCTTAGATGGCGGGCGGCGGGGGGGTGGAAAGAGGGGGCGGAAATTTCGGAGCCTCGCGAAAAATGAAATGAGAACCGGGACAGAAAACCGAAAAGTCGGATGGAATTGGACGGACGTGGACCGTGACATTGATGAATTCCATTAACCGGGTCATGCAAAACTTGATGGAAAAAGACATTTGGGATTGACCAATCTTAATGGTACTTTTGACAACTTGCGACAAGAGCCATCGAGTTTCGCGCTACCTTTGAACTCGTTTCCACGCAGATAAATTCTGCTTCGGATTCTTCGCCGCTGGAAGTCACACGGGGTCATCTCCCTCCGGCGCGGCGCAAAGACCGCGGACGTGAAAGACGTTCGCTTCGGTCCTCGCGTCGAGCTGCAGCGAAGCCGGCAAAGGCTGCGGGAGGGAGGGCGTTCTCCTCGGAGGGGGCACGTTGCCGGTCTCGCCGTCGCTGCCGCGACTTTTTCCCCTCGAAAAAGCACAAAGTTCGCGGCGTTCCATCGCTACAAGACGCGGCGCGTCGAAAGAGGTACCCGAATTGGACCCGAACCCGAAGGACCGGATTATTCATTCATTAAGAAAATGCTGCTAATTAGTCACGATTAAGGGAATGTTGCTAAATGCTGAGCGCGAACCAGACGGATACGTTTGCCATTAAGCATGCTAATATCCTAATTAAATATATAACTTTTTTATCGTCGCTTTTCGATGCGTCCGCATCGCGTTCCTCTCTTCCTGCTGCCCGTCAGCGGAAAGGCGAGCGCGGGAGCGTCGGCGCCGAGGACCTCGTCGCGGGATCGCGAATGTGCGAAAACTGCGTCGCGGACCGCGGAAAATTTCCGTCCTCCGAGGAAAGACGCGGAATAAAGGGAGGCAGAAGGTGTGGAAAAAGTTGCGGCTATGACGACGAACGCGACTGGAAGAAGAATTGTCAAGGAGACCGGGATATTTGTGGAAACGGTTACGCCTAGATGAGATGGCGAAACATCCGGGATGACAAGGTATCCCGGGAATGATCGAAAATCCACACCCGGTACCAGGTTCTCGAAAGCGGCCTCATCTTCGGCCAAACCTGTTCTCCGTGCAGCAACCACGAAGCCGAGAGGCCGTTTCCTCCGCGGCCGAACATCTCCGGTTTCGCGGCCCGGCTTTGGGCACCGGCACCGGGCTCGCGAGCGGATTTTGCCGTCCGAAGGAGCCAAAAATTGACTCGTTTCCCCGGCGCGGAAAAATGACGTGTAAAAAGGGCCCCCGAGGCGAAGGCAGAACGACTTCGACCGCTTCCATCCTCCGGGGCCCATCTCCGGAGTGACTTTGTCCGGTACTGATTTTTGCTCGGCTGCATTGGGTTTGGTTGCCATATTGCTTTAATCGTTCACGTACCTTAACGGTTTTCTCTTGTTCCTCGTTTGAAAACAAAACTTGTTCTTTTTTCCCGACCGCTATTGTTGCACACGTTATGATCGACTTTTTTTTTTTCTTCTCATCACGTTTCAGAATGTTCCGAGTCATTTTAAATGACATGTTCAACCTCGGGTCCGTCCCTCGCAACAGCCGAAACTCCCGCGAGTCCCGAAGTTTCGCGCTGCCTCCTAAATCGCGGTCCCGACCGCTTCGTTCGGTATGCGGACCCGAATGAAATTTCTCCAACGTCGGACTTGCAGTAAAGTGACGTAATCAATAAGATCAAGCTCGGATAAACGAACATATCCTTGACATCATATTGCGGAGGATTACCGGTCCTGTTTGTCGAAGTACAACTTGATTCTGGAGCTCAATTGGAAGGCAAAAGAATATTTATGTCGTACACAATGTTATAATCAACTCTGTCGTAACTGTGGTTTTTGCAAACTGGAGTCAAAAGGGCAAATCAGTGTTGAAACTTTTCGGGGTTTATAACTTTTACAGCCTTCCCGTAACATTCTTTTTTTTACCTGCGCCGAAAGATTGGCATGGCATCCCTCTCGAGGATGCGCGGCGCTGTGAAAGGCGAATGCGCCGACGCCGGAATCCGATTTGTTCGCCGGGGAACGGACGGCGGCAAGACGAAGGAGGACCGTCCGCGAACGGATAATCTCCCGGTGCCCGGGCCGCTTGAGATCATCATCGTCGCGGCAATATTTACACGCAAAGCGTAACAGCACGCAGTGCGGATGAGCACCACGCACACTTTTTATGCAAATCACTGATAAATCAACTACGAATTTTCGTCCGAAAGCCTCATTTACATGGTATCTACAAATTGAAAGCTGTAATATTCATGTTTGTCAAATTAGTTTTACTAAATTGAAATGTGTAGGACACTTCTCATAATCTCCATTTGCCTTGGGAATATCGTGTTCGGTAACTAATACTTTATTTCCTTTCCTGCGTTAGATGCCGGCATCACTGCCTCCGTTGGCTCTCTCTCGCGGCCCGTTTTATGCGGGGCGAAGGCTGGGAACGTTTTTCGGACGGAGCTTTTCATACGATATTCCTTGATCTCCGGGTCTTGAGGACCCTCCGGCTTGCATTGCTCGGGTGCAGCTCCGCCGCGAAAAAGAGCGCCGGGCGCGCGAAAATTTTTCCGCCTGCTCCCTGAGCGGAGGCACCTAACCGCGGTTGCGGTGCGCACGACGCCGAGAAAACGGAAGTTGCCTTCCAAAAGGGTGGATCGCGTCTTTTCACGGTGCGGAAAAGCGTTCGTGCCGCAAACGGATATGGGTGGGGTCAACTATTCGAACACGTTAATTTATGAAAACGATAACAGTTTCGTCTCCGGGAACGCGGCACCATGCGAATGCCGTCAAATCCGCAAGCCGCAATAAACAATGGTCAAATTAAGGTATTTGCGAATTCGTTACCGTAAACCAATTCGATGCCGCGGACAAATATTTATCCAAATAACGCTGGAAACGCGGAGTCATTCGGTTTAACTTCTTTCTCGAGCATGCCCAAACGGGTCATGGAAGCATGGAACATCCCTCAAACCAGTCTCGCTTCAAGCGCCCATAGACTGCACCCATGGATATCGAACTTTATTATACCTTCTTTGTCTTCCACACTGACAATTTGCTTAATTTTTCAATCACATACAACCGTAAAAACCTCGTGTATGACTTACATTAAAAAAGATCCCCTTCAGACGTGATAAATTGCCATGAATTCATACCAAATTACAGCGCAGACAGTTAAAAAAGGAGGAAAAAACCCGAGATCGTGTCTCCTCGAATCCGTTTCGAAATCGCATTTCGCCCGCCGCTAATGAATGCATTGGAACCGAGCAGTTCTCTCGTTCCGTCGGGATTCGGGGGCCCCCCCGCCCGAGGCAGCCGCGGTTTTCCGGGGGATTTCGACGCCCGCGGTTTCCTCGCGCTGAGCCGGGCCTGGGTCCGCTTGCGAAGCGACGCGGAAGGGCCCGCGACGATTCGAGGGCCCGGCGACGCGCGGGCCTTCGGAAATGAAAAACAAAAGTTACCAGCGGCCGAAACAATGAAAGTGCTCCAACATGATTAATCAAGTGATTAGGGGCAAGGAAGTGGCACTCGGAGGAAGTCATGACTCCGAGGATGACTGACGATTTGGTTGTTTGGCTTTGCGTAACGTTAGCGCTGGAACAGGCTTCCAGAACTGGGTCCGGTTATGAAATGATGATTTGGCACCTTCTGCGATGAAAAAACTTCCAAAACCCCATCCGTTTACTTAACAATAATATAATTATGTGAATAAATAATGTTGCAAAATATTATTAGTTCGCTTTGGTTCCATTGTTGCCGTGCGTTGATCGCTCGAGACGAATTGCGGCACTTCCGCCGGATCCTTCGCTTTTCCTCCGTTCCTTCCGGGCGGCGGAGCTGAGGAGTGGCCGAGCCCCGCGTCGGCTTTTCCCTCGATTCGGATACGCTTTCCGGCATCCGGACGAAACTAAGGGCGGCAACCTGAAAAGAGTATCCGGGAAGAATGTTTTTGGTTGAAAGTTGTCGAACGGGAGCCGTTTTTCGTAGGAGTTCCTTGCTGGCGGGTTATAAATTTAACAATAGGCGGAATAAAAACGTTAAAAATAAGGCTTCCAACGCGAAAGTTACGATTCGGGAAAAAAAAGCCGGGTTGGGAATTAATGGAATGTTTCGCATTCGGTGACTGAGGTTTCAGGTATTCGACCGGACGGAGGTATGCGGGACGAGATTTTTGGCTGGGCAAATAGGAGCCAAGCGGAATCCGGCGGTCCCGAGCCGCTCCGAATGCGTAAACGAACGCGCGGGAGGACGTTTCGTCCGAGAACTTGCGACAAAGCGCGGCGCGCATATAAAGATGTTCCAAGAGTCGGGGAAAGGCCACGGAAAGACAGGTTTTGGCACTCTCGCGGAACGTCATCCGTGCGCAAAAAAATATCGTTGAGAATTTTAATTTCCATTACGGGTACCTGCCTTTTGAAGAGGTTGCCGAACGACACCGGTGACACGTTACGAACGGGTAAGTTGACTTCCGACGAAGGGTTACGAAAGCGGTGCTGGCACGGTCCGGAAGGTAAAATCCGGCAAAGATTCGCGGATGCGAAGGGACGTCGTCCGTGCGACGAGTGTCAGTGCCTGGCTGATGAACTAAAAATAAGGTTCGGCTCCTGGGATTCGAGAACGCCGCGACACTCGGAGATTCGTCGGGCGGCGCAGCGGAGTCGGCCTGCTGTCGACGCCGCTTCCTGCTCGCCTCTCCGAATCGCTGAGATCTCCCGATCCCGCTGTTGGAAAAGGGAAACCGCAGCTTGATTTGGGGCGTTCGCGGAAAACCGCAAATGCCTCGGTCGGGCGCTGTCATAAAATTATTCATAAACGGACTACCGATAAAAGTTACGGCCGAATCTGCGACGCTCGGGCGTGCCTCGACGCGGAAAAGCGAGGGAGCAGCAAACCCTGCTGGGAAGCGTCTTCCGGTGACGAGTCGCTATTCCCACGATGCACAAACGGGAACGATCGATGCGCGGGGCACCGTAATAAGTGCAGTGCGAATTCTCCTTCTCGTTTCCGTTTTCGTGTCCGGATCGTTCGCAGCGAGTCAGGTACCTGATTTTTTGCGCCTTCTCCCAACGGCTCGCGACCGCGAGCATCGTTCGAATCGCCGCCAAAGCCGAGTCGGATATTTCCATTAGCACCGCAACGCCAGCACGGCGGGGCGGGAGCGGACGCCGGAGCCGTCCGGTTTATCCTTGCCGGAAGGAGGGAAGCCTTTCCGAAAATCCCTGCGGAAATGTTCCTCGCCTTTGCTTGAACCGCGGAGCCTGGATTTTAAACATTACCTCGACGTGGCCACCATCGATCGAGAACGCACCGCACTTAAAGGAGGTAGCGGAAGACGGTGGAACTGTCTCGGATCCGTTTTCCGCCTTCCGGAGAGGTAAACGTCACGCAGACCCGACGCTCTGCGTTGCTGCGGGAGTGCCAACCTCGGACGGCAAGTCGTCGGATCGGTTTCGTCATCCGTAGCATTGGCACAACCGTCGCGGCGACTGCTTGCCAGCGACCTGCTGCTTACCAAAAGAAGACTTCGTACCCGCCAATCGTGCATTGCGGTTAATCGCTTAAAATGCAATAATATTTCGCATAAGAGACGGAGCTGCGGAGATTTTTTTCCTCCTTGCGCTGAAAATAAGTCCGGATTGTTTGTTGCAGCGCGACGGGTCGGAGGCACCATTAAACATAACCCAACTTCTTTGACAGGTTTTCCGCATAATGGTTAAAAAGTTTGATTTTACGTTTTTATATAAAGTAATTCTCATAAATTTCAGTTCCTTTAGCTTCTCCACCCGAAAGCGCTCCTCCAATTCACGTTTATTGCAGGACACGGCGAGCACATGGAAATTCTGCGCTGCACATAAAAACTTGAGCAGCGTGTTTGGAAGCTATTACACATTGACGGAATTTCGATTTGGGACAGCATTTTTGTGTTAAGATATACGACCAAAATGTGCCGTTTCTTTAAAAAAAATCCCGAATGATTCCGTTTAAATTATTCGGCGGGTTTAATTTCGGAATTCCGCGTCGCCTTTGCATCACTGCTGTCAGTGCGCGGTCAGCTTAAAATTGGTTTCGGAGGCGGGCGGCGAGCACGAAATCCGCGATCGCTCGGACGGAGCAAGTCGGAAAAATTTTCAGGTTTACCCTTCCGGAAGCGAAGCTTTCCCAAAGGGCGGGAAGCTCTTGGGACGGGGCCCTCTCCACCCGCCATCGGACGCCCCACCGGAAGGAAGTAAAAGGCAGCCCCGGCGCGCAAGGCACGGTCAGGTTTCCTGTTGAATTTCAGGCGATCGGGTAAAAACTTCAAGGTAAAAATCGCGGTTTTAAATGCTGGATGATGCCTTGCAAATTACGGGAACATTTCACGAATTGATTTATACGTAAATTAAGAGTGTGATTAAAATAAGAAAAATGAGCGGCAAGGTGATCATGTCGGGGAATAAAGAATGAAAAATTGCAAAATGAAGCATATAATCAAGATCGGGCATCGGATTTGGACGTCTGCGGAAGAAAGTTTTCGAATGCGAAGGATTTCGCGCGGAGAACTTCGTGAGAAACGACGAAAAACTGGTCTTCGGGGCCCTTTCGGAGTTCGTGCTCCGTTCGGCGGGGCCCTCCGCCGGGGAACCCTCCGCCCGTCGCCGGATTTTCCGAATCCGCTTGCCGTTACAAGGCCCGCGGCGCGGAGGTCGCCGGGTGCGCGATTCGGGATGGATGCGGAGCGCGGGACACCCACGCTGGGAACCAACGGCACGTGGCGTTCCCAACGGTCGGCCGTCCGGGTACCGGCCACGCCCGGTGCCGCGCAATCGGAAGAAAAACCCGCGGCTTCGCCGGTGCCCCGACGGCGGCAAAACGTCGGACCGGAAAAGCGCGGAAAGGAGGAACCACGGAGCCGCCTTCCGGTCGCGGGGCAGAGTCCCGCGGGACCCGCTCGCCGGTCCCGGCGACCCACGCGGCGCCGACGCCGGACCGTCCCAAACGGCTTCTTCATTCGTTGCAACACCCGAGATTGATGTCTTTTGTTGCGTTTCCTCCACTTATCTGCGTGTCACAATCTGCCGCAACGTTGAAGCCATTCATTACCTCGCTGCCCGGATAGCCGAAAACGATCAACTTCTTCTGTTTCCTATCGTTCGGCCCGATCAGAAGCCTCTTTCTGGCTCGCTCCGACGGTGTCGATCGCTTTATCTGTCCGTTTTGGAGATTTTACGAGTTGAAGCCGAGCACGGTCTGCATTTTTTTGCCACATCCGCGCCGGGGTTCTCGGGTGACGAGTTAATACATCAGCCTCGAGATTACACGAAATTCCCGACGCGGAGATCCGGGAGATTTTGCCGTTCGGAACTGGCATAAAGGGAAATTTATTTGCGCACTTAAATTTATAAATAACGTCGCGGGCTTTTGCCTCCTGGAACCTCTTAATTAATCGAAGCTTAATGCGGCTTCGTTAACCCGAACGGCGAAATTTTCCGGCTGAACGTCTTCTCCGGCGTTCTGACAGACCGCTTCTCCTCCGGGTCCGGACGGGTCGACGGCGATTTGCGAGCTCTCGGGGAAGAACCGTCGGAGTCACGCCATCCACCTATTAGTCACCGATGGATCCACTCGGAACGTGCGTGCACTCGAAGATAACCGAAAAATAATTTATCCGCTTAATACGATGCTGGTGCCCGGACGAGGCGGAATTTTTAAGGATTTTGTACTCAT
Source organism: Ricinus marginatus (assembly GCA_028565995.1). NCBI lineage: Eukaryota > Metazoa > Arthropoda > Insecta > Psocodea > Ricinidae > Ricinus > Ricinus marginatus. The sequence continues at coordinate 40,955 of JAOWBB010013435.1, forward strand.
CGGGAAGAGCGTACGTTCGTTATAATTGCACCACCTCCAGCATGTTGCACGGGGTGACTCCGAAAGCGAATTCGGAGTTTGCCGCTAATATTTTTCACGAATTATCCACCCATACGTTTCGGAAACCGGTTCCGACAATGCGCGAGTCCACTTCCCTCAAGTGTAAAGTTGGATGATTCCAAGTCCCGAGATGCCGTTTAAGGTTAATTTACGGGATGCCGAGGCCAGATCGAGGTGTTTAGTGAAAAACTGGACCACCGTCCTTCCGCTTAAGGTTCGAACAGAGGGAGGAGAGTCAAGCATCGCTTTCGTCCGAAAGCCCCGAACGTTCGCGGCGCAAATTGCCGAAGGCGTTCGGCAACCGGAAAAGAAGGCCAATTTGCATCTCCGGCCGGACTGATTTTCGCTCCGCCGATCTCGAAGTGTACCGTGCCTGCGTCGCATTCGAACCGACGAAAAAGTCGAGTTAAGGTTTTCCCGTCCGCGGCGCGACCCGAAGTGGACGCTCCTGCGGCTGGCGCGGCGACGGAGCCGCAGAATCCGCGGATGCGTCCGCGGCTCGCGACGCGTCCTCCTCACGCATGTCCCGCTGCCGGAAGCTTCGGATTATGCCGCCTCCTGCTGGAATTTGACGCGCGAAACGCGGTTCGACTCGACGCCGCTTTCCCGAATCTTCCCGGATTCGAGCCCGTCCGACGAGGTTTTTCCCGACGCGTGCTGTCGGTGCCGGAAAATCGCCGGCCAAAACTTTTCGCGCCCCGAACGAAAGCCCGTCCGCGTCGGGCAGGGTACGGGTATTAAAATAAAATGCTAATTACGTGCAAACCGTTAATTAATTATTCCTTCTGATGGAGAAAAAGATCACCGCCCGGAGTCCTTCAAGCTGCCATTATATGTATTAGTGGCCTATTAAATAATTCGCGAATTACCATTAAAGCAGCTTGATTTTTGCCTAACCCGACCCTAAAAAACATAATAAAATAACGATGAGAACTATAAATCACGGGATTGGCCTTCACATTAATGTAAACATGGCTACAAAGAATAAAGATATGAAATTTATCATCCGCAGGACGAGGGGGTCAGAGAAAAAAGAAAAAAGTTCAAGTACAGATTGGATGCTTAGCGCACACAAAGCGACTTTACACAAATGGACAACCCCTAAGAGAATCCACGCGGCGTGCAGTTCGGTGACGTGAAGAGCACCGAAGAATGGAGCGGGAGCATTCGGTGCCCCGAATGTGTTTCGTGCGCTTTTCGCCTCGTTTGAAGCTCGGAGCTTCGCAAGCCGCCCCGATCCGACAGGCCGGAGCACCAAACCCGCAGCGGAGAGCACGTTATTCGGGGGCCCGGGCGGAAAGCAGCGCTTGGCTACCGCGTTCCGCCGGGGAAATTGCCGATTTCGGGACGCGCACGAACCGCAACCGCGAGAGTCAAGCGCCTCGCAGGAGCACGCCGTCGCCGGAGGTTGGCGAATGCCCGCTGCAGGGAGACGTCCGCTCGTTGGTCACGCCTTTCGGTCGAGAAGCCATTAACACGGAAAATGAGAATAAAAACGTTTAAAAGTGGTCGCGGTCACGTTGTCGTTCGGGAAAGTCGATTAAAAATGCAGTCTCGGATAAAGGTTGGCGGTCCGAACGTAACGTACGCATGCATATGCAAATCCAGTCGCGTACGCCGAGCGGAACGGATCCGAGGACCTTACCGAAGCGGGGAGACACCTCGGAGGCCACGCCCCGCGAGACGGGGCCCTTCCCGGCCGCTTTCGCGCCCCTTCCCTGGAGCGTCGGGTCCCTTTGGAGAGCCTCCGCGATCACCGACCGGAGCGGGCCGCGCTTCGGCCGAACCTCGAAGCCGCCTCCCCGGGAGAGAAAATACCGAAGCGTCGGCAATAAATAAGAAGCCAATTGAGTCGGATAACGCGTAATGGCTCTTACGGCATTTTATTAATTGAAAGAAAATCATTCTGGAAACGGATTCGTTATCCGCCGAGTAAGTTGTTACCGCTTTCCGATTGGGATTCGTCTGCGGCTGGAACTTGCCTCTCGTCGCAAGTTCGCTTCGGGTCGCGCCCTTTTCCTTTTTTCGGGGTGGTTTCGGCCCCTCGCGGGCAAATCGCGAACGAATCGCGAAGGGTTCGCCTCCCCGCAGCCTCGGCACCCCCGGATCCCGGCTCCGAGAGTGCTCCGCGAGCTGCCGGGGATCGGCGGCGGGCGAAAAGGAGGCGACCGTCGGGCGAGAGAAAAGTCAGCCTTATGAAAGACTTAAAGTACCGGGCAGAGGTCTCGATGACCAAATGTTACGGGGTACGAAGTTTATTACATAAACTTCGTATGCGCTGCCCGCATGTTGCAACGCTATTTGAACAAACGGTTTTCAAGATTCATCCGTCCTTTATTGTGTTTTTCGTGTATTTATTTATATTTACGACTCCATTCATAATGAGGAATTGACGCTCGTGTGCTGGAAACGGTCCAGGACGTGCAGTCGATGACTGACCGAAGCGTTTTCCGCACTCCCTTGCGGTACCATCGGTGACTTTTGCGGGGCCCCTCGCTTTTCGGTCCCCCGGACGGGGGAAGGCGGGAAAGGTGCCGGCGTGCGAACTGCATCTTCGCAGTTTACATCGTCCACCGCACTTGCACCTCGGGAGATCTCGAACCGGCCGCCCGGCACTCCCTTCGCTCCGGTGCGAGTCTCGCATCCATCACGGACGGCCCCCGGGGTGGATCCGCGCGGTCCGCTCGGACGGGGAACCCGCGGCCTGCTCCGCGCTCCGCTCGCGGGCTTCCTCCCGTGGGATACCGGCGAAGCCGAGGAACGGATCCGGCCGGCACCTTCCGACGGCCGGGGCCTCGGTTTTTGCGATCTGCTTTTAATTTTGAGCTCGCGAGATAAGCCGCCTGGCAATTTCTCGCTCGGAATGAATTCCATCAGAAATGCGGTAATGAAATGGTACCAGAGGCGGTCACGAGCACAAATTTATATATGGTCGAATCGAGGAAGCAAGGGCATTTGAATATTAATAAACAATTAAAAAAAAATCGAACCGCAAATATTCGGCTCGGTTTCGGATTAGAAACATCATTTCTCATGGAGAGCTTAGGGCAATTTGCCTCAGCACGGGCATCGCGAAGCGTCCGGCCGCGACGATGCTGAAAAATCGCGGCGAACGTATCGTAAATTCCGATCCGGAACCGATTCTAAAAATGCACTGCTGACGGAGTCGGCGGCATCGGTTTGCGAAGTCAGCAACCGGCCGCGAGGGACTTATAACGCGATCGGTGTAAATACCAAATGCCCGCAATACCCGCGGACGTTCCGATTAACCCGGCGTCTCGCGCGTTTCCGCGCAGCATCCTGCGGAACTAACCGAATGCGTCGCGCGTTCGGGGGCCCGGTTCGGTTGTCGACGAATCCGCCTCGTCCGTTCCGGCACCGGAAACGCGAGCCGCATCCGCTTCCTCGAGGGGACGTTCCGGTCGGAAGCGAAGGAGGGACCCGCGCCTCGGTCCGCCGTTCTTCAGGTGGTCGCCGGATGAAGCGATCGGCAAACGGATCTGCGATCGAAGAGCCGACCTGCCTTCTCCTCGACGGAAGCGGAAGTTCGTGGGCTCTCATCCGCGCGCCTTGCGATCGCGCATTTAAGCGATACGGCGATGTTAACGTCGATTCTTGGATCGCTTACACCTGTTCGCGTGGAACGAAGGTCTCGGAGCCGGTACCTGCGAAGCGCGTCGCCCGCGCGGTGCGTGCCCGTTCGGTTTTCCGTTGCGGGCTCTTCTTCGGCTCGCTCTGAAGCGGGGAAGTTGTTTGGCACCTCAGAAGAGCACCAAACCCGGGTCGTGATCGAGTTGAGGATGTCGCGGTCACGATGGGATTCTTTCAAGGTTTGCACCAATCCTTTTCTTGCATCTCATTTCTTCGTGATCAAACTGAAACCGAATATGACAGATACAAGGTCTTTTTCATTATGATTTCCATGAGAAAACTGACGTTCGCAGTTTTTACGTCCGATGTAATTATCCATTTACATGATGGAACGGTCGACTTATCCAGACACGAGAAATTCTTTCTTATCCTTGTGGGCGAATTAGAAAGCCGCACACGAGAATCCGGATTGATGATCGATTCCTCGGGGGTGTTTTCCCCGGAAGTCGGATTAAACCCCCGCAGCGCTGGCCCGAACGACGAGAAAGGCTTCGCCGCACCCCGCAAATTTCTGTCGCTCCCGCCGCGAGAGACCGATCCTGCCGCCGGAAGGATCGATCCGCTTTCGCATTTGCCTGCGTCGGAAACGATTTTCGACCCCGCGGCGGTTCAGCGTTTCGCTGTCGGACTCTCTGCATTCAAATGCGGAACCGATCGCAAAGGCTCGCGATGCGTTTGGCCGGCGTGATGCTCGAATCGGAAACGTTTTCGAAAGCCGTTTTGGGGCATCAATTAGATGAAAATGAAGAGATCCGGATCAAAAATCGACGATCGTGAAACCGAACGCTGTCCGAAGGTTCAAACGCGGGACGGAACTCCGAAAGTGTACAAGAATGCAAGATTGGCCGATAATCCATCGGGCCCCGTGGAAAAATGGGATTTTCAATGAGTCTTTCTTAAAGCTCGCGGCCATCGAATTACCATCATCGAGGCGGGTTAAGATTAACTTCGTATGAGACAGTTGGCGGAAGGCATAATCATTTGGTGTGTTACACATCCAAATTTAACAAATTACACCCTTTGTTTGAAGAAGTTGAATCGCCTTTGACGAAATTACATTTTTAGCATCGATAGCTTTTTTCCTCGCTGGTGCCACGTCAAATCTTTGAGAGTCGTCCTCGATGCACGCATCATCCGCGTGTTCTGCGAAAAAAAACAATTATTTTTAATTTCCGACAGCAGATGCTTCCGGCCCGGCGTTGCTCGGCCGACGTCGCTTTTCCGCAGTTCCGCTTGATTCCACGGCCGGTGCGAATTTTCAACTTCCGCCCGACAGCGGAGCAAGGCCGATGCCAGGTTCGGAGATTCTTCCCGACGGCCGAGAGTTGACTCTGTCAGGTTCGTCCGGGGATCCTTGGCGGGAGCCTCTTTACCTCTTTCGCGACATTATCCGTCCGTTCGGGCGAACGAACGGAGACCGGGCGGGTTCATCCTCGGGACCTCGGCCTCGGGCTGTGGACGAGATTTTTATCGAGGAGCAATTCCACCGCGAGGGAACGTGAAACCGAAGACTCGGGCGCAATTTGAGTTACCAGCAAGTTACCGCCTCGGGTAAGTTACGAGCAAAGCCCACACCGCATTTATTTCCGTTGCCCCCGGTCGACGGCAAACCGTGTTCGATTCCCGCTCCTTTACGCGAACGCGAAAGGCGTCCCGAAACCGGGCGAAAAGTTCGAGCGGTCCGGCGAGGGCGGCAGCAATCGAGGGTTTAAGGGCAGCGCTCGAGGTTGGGTTTCCGCGGCCTGCGGGACCGAACGGCGTTCTGCTCCTGCCGCTGGCGGCGAATCGGCTCCCGATTTCGCCCTCGTCCGGTCGGGCGTTTTCCTCCCGCCCAAGCGAAACCGAATTTTCCGTCGTCGGCTCGGGGCAGCAAGCTTCGCTTCCGAAGCGAATCACCCCACGCTGCGGCGCAACCACGTAAATCGCACAATGGGCAGAGTTCGTAACGAGAGCGTTACCAAGCTTAAATATTTTTGCCATTTATTGCTCCGCTCGGGATCAGGATCTCTCATCTCGATTAGTACCCGCTCGAGAAGAAACAAAAAACAATTTCGAATTTATAGCGACAATTAAAGCAGGAATCTGGATACTTAAGACAAATCTTAAATTCATTGCTGATCGGTGCCCGAGATTATAAAATGATCCCAAAAAACCGGAAGAGTTATAGTATGGAATAGTATGGATACAATTTGAAATACGATACCCGGTATCTGTATCATCCGTGCACATGTATGCAATAAATTACGGGAATGCGGCGCCGTTAGACCAAAATGAAAATATAAAAATGCGGTGACATGTTAAAGGTATAATTTCATTAGGGACCAATTGCGAACTGCCGCACGGAATGTATTAATTTAGCCAGGTATTTTGCAGGTTTCTGCTAAAATATTTTTCGGCTTCGGGCTTTTTGAATTTTTTTTTTAAAATCAATTAATATTAAAGCTGTACAAGATCATTAGTTCGCGTGTCGAATAACGCGACGAATTATAAAATATTTCTTTTTTTCAACATTGTGTAATGCACGTCTTATATTTTATACAGTGAGTCAACATATACTGTCTAATTACGTAATTTGCTCTGTGCAGCCTGAAAAAAAAAAGTTACCTTTAAGCGCATTAAAGATTCGGTTTATAAAACGATGTCAGGTCTTGTCCGTCTGGTCCAAACTGGACCGCGTTCGAATATCGGCCCGGGTTTCTTTTCTCAACTTCGATTTTCAAAAACGGGACGACAAGGATAAGTTATCCGGTCCAATGGGGATGTCGCGGCGTCGAGCAGCGGCGGCGCCCTGAGGTGCGCGCAAAAATAAATTCGGCAGACAGTTTCGCATGGGGAAGGCTTCGGTTTCACGTACCTGGCGAAATCTCCCGCGTTTGCGTTCGTTTCGAATGACGCCGAAGGCTCGCATCGTGGAAGCGTCAGCGGCGGAAAAGCTTTCGCGAGCAAGGCAGGGCACCGTCGGACCGCGAAGAGCCGGGGGAGTCGCATCTGAATGCGCTTTCGGAAACGAAACGGTGTCCGACCGATCGGGATGAATCCCGGGTATAAGAGAAAGGTGCGCGACGTACCTGAAAAATCTGAGGGCACGCCGCAGAAGGGAGCGCGCGAGGCGTTCCGACCGAGATGCGAAAGCTTCCAGCATCTTCATCAATCAATTTTTCAGCTCGAGACTCTCCGGAAATTTTCCTGCAACATAAATTTACTTTTATATGAATAGTACATAAAAACGCAAGATGTAATAATGTCAGAGTTTCAGTTTTAAAAGCAATTTTTAATCGAGGTTAACTACTTTAAAGTGATAATTGAGAATGTCTTGTACGCTTTTTTCCTTATCTTGGAGAATGAAAATAAACGCGCGAAGAGGATGTGGCGGATCCTCCGTGGAGGCAGCAGAAAAAAAACAAGACGAAAGCGATCGCGGCTGCTCCGCGAATCCCCCCTGAGGACGACCACGGAGGCCGTGCAAAGATCACCGCATTTGCGAAAACGCAGCCTCGGAAACCTCAAGGAGAGCGATCCGCCTGGCACGGAACGACACCAGTCGCAGGTACCGATACCGCATTTTGCTAAAAAAACCGCGGAACCACTCGTGATCCGGACGACCGACGCGTCCGGGTTTCGAAACGGAAGCGACGCGGATCTCAAAGGAGCTCCCAAAGGCTGCGGGGAGAAACGCTAGCGGAGGGAAGGCAGCGGCGGAAAAACGTCGGGAAAACCGACGACGCTCCCGAGGATGAAATTGTCCGCTTCGGACCGGAAAAATCGTTCGCCGAGCGACGGTTTACGTAGCAAGGAAGAGTTTCCGGTTCCGGAACCGAATCCGCGGCAGCCACGCACGTGAAAATGCTGAATTAGGAACGGGAAAGCTAAAAAAAAAACGTTAAAACATGATTAACATCGTTGACATTTTACTCCCAAAAAAAAAGCAAAGCTATTAAAACGGCGTCCCGAAAAACAGCAAAAACTAGAACGAGGTTTATCAAACTATAACTCAGGAGAAATAATTTTCATATTTTCTTGTCGCAGATAAATGCGAGAGATTGGTTCAAGAACGGAAAATATTAAGCAATCGGACAGCATTAACTTTGCAACCCAAGAAAAAGTTACTCGTACCTGGATGCGTCTCGTGCGTCAACCCAAAGTGACTTTCGCAAGCGGACGGAAATTTGCACGGCGGCGGAGCACGGGGAAGCAAGCTGCTCGAGCGGCACTCGCCCGCCCTCCTGGAGGACGAAAGGTTTTCCGCGCATTTCCCGTCCCCGAGGGTCTCCCGCGCTGCAGCGACGCGGCGCGGGATGCTGAGAATCGCAAGCGAGTCCCGAGAAGTTCTCCTCCGAAGCTTCCGCGAAAACGGAAGCGACATCGGAGGACGATCTCCTTCCGCTTTCCGTCCTCGCTTGGCACGTTTGCCACCGGAAACTTTCCCCCGGGGGTAGAGACTACGGAGGCCGCGCTCGCACCCGGCGGTGGCGAGTGAACCTGGACAAGTTTCGACCGACTCGAAGGCGGTCGCGAGATCCGCTGGAAATTACGATGACCTAAATGGGCGGAAACGCCGTTTCGTTCCCCGGCGACCGTCGAGGCGACGATGGGCGGCGTTCGCTCGCGTACGCGAAGCTTTGGAAACGCGGACCCGGACCCGTTCGGCGTCACGACGCGCCCGGAACCGGGAAGTTGCGTCTCGGCCGAACGGTTTCGATCCGGAGGTGAGAATTCGGGTTCGCACGCGGATCACCTCGTGGACAAGCAATCGGAGATAGCACCGCAAAAATATATAATTCACATACCAAATTGGAAGAAAAATGAGCTTACTTTTGTCTGCCGCCGGGATAATTCCCGCAAATAAATTTCCGAGATTCTTCTTCAACCTCAAGACAAAGCGCTACCCATTCATTTACGGAGAGCAGTCACTTTTGGAAATGGCTCCGAGATCTGATAATTTAAATTCATAAAAGAAACTTGCATAATTTATGGTCGTCGTGTGGAAAATCTGAACTCCGATCGTTTCGGATTTTTTCCTCCTTCGATGCTCCCGACGGATTCGTCGATAAGAGACCGGAGAGGGTTCTCCCCCCGATGCGGAAGGGTGGAGCAGGGCGGCAACCGCGCGGGGGCGCGCGGACGGCGAAATTGGGGAGGCTGCGGCTCGGTTTCGGCGCGGGTTACTTCCGGGAGTCGCACCTCGCGGGGCGAGCGTTCGCCGGCGTTTGCCGACGCTCCCGCACGCTGCTCTTCGGCGCTTTCGCCCTCCCGTGTTACACGTGGTCGCTCGCGGGGTTGCGCATTCCTTCAGCATCTTGCGGAAGCAGGCGGGTGGTACCGGTAACGACCGAAGTTTATTTTTTGCATGCCATTAAGCGTTTTTTCTCACGTTATTTATTGGACGTAAATTGCACCCTTTTCTCTTTTCTCTTATATTTTAATGGTAGTGATAATGGGCAGTGGTTAATACGAAATTAGTTGCGAAACCGTTAATTGGAAAGGTAAATTGTGGGACCCCCTCGGGATCTTGTCAAATCATTGCTCTCAGCCGGGAATCGTGCTCGGTCCGGTGAGTTTCTAAATTATGCTCGTGCGCCGGCCCTTTCGCCTCTCTGCTGCCCCGACGGAATTCGGGCGAAGCCGGGCGAGCGGATAGCATCGTGCGGAAATAATCCGTAAGATGGACCGACGCGGACGGAATCGTGCCGGAGGATGAAGTTCGGGTTTCCGCCGTTCGACGACCGGGAAAATCCGAGTGGAGGGCGGTGCGACCCGGCGGCGGACGCGGGAAATTCCGGGGGCGAGGGTCCCTCCCGTCGGATCTCGGAGGCGTTGCGCGCGAGGCAATCGCAACCCTGAATCACCATCCGGGCGATGGGCCGACCCGTGGACGTGCAAGAAGCAAAAGCTCACCCTCGTCGACGCCTGCCGCCGAAAAGGTCGGATCTTCGGTGGCGGGCGCCTGCTGTCGGTCCCCCGCGCACTCGCGGGGCTCCCGGCTCCTGATTTATTACTTTTCGAACGCGGGCTCCGAAAAGGCGCGGCGACCGCTCGCCGGAAGTCCCCGGACCGGAGTCCGCGTCCGAAGGGTTTAATTAGCGACCCACGCGAGCCCATCGTCGGACGGAGCCTTCGACCACGCGTTTTGCCGGAAGCTCTCGGAAACCGCCGAGATCTTTCCACTTCCTGCGCGGGCGAAGATCGCGGAGACCCCGGTTATTTCGGACAAAGCAGCAGCGAACGGGAAAAAGTCGAACTGCAGAGCAAAATCCACCGGGCGGACGGGCGTTCGGTCGCCGAATCCTTCATTCTGCATCATCATTAGGAAACGATATCGAACCGTAAATGTTTACATATCATACAGGATTTAAGTTCGTAAAACAAATATTAGACACTTGGAATTATTACGAAGTACGTCAGGACATCATAAATATTTCATTACGTTAGTTTATTTCACGAATATATTTCAACTATTAACAATTTTATTCGTATTCCCGCATTATACTATTTCCTTATTTAATGTTACAATACGTTATATATTTTATAAGCATCTGTCCACATCATTTTTTTTTAATTACATTTATTCCCCTGCCGTGGGTCTTACGCTAACAGTAGATAAATCCAGTTAAAGCACAAAAATATCCTTGATTATTAGATACTTATCTGTATCACTTATATGGTTCTTATATGTAATTATCGGTATATTACATATATAATTTAATGCAACAGTAATTATGATCGTGCTATAAATGAGTATTTATAATATTATAATAAAAAGTAATACAATTTAATCATCTGAAATTAATCGAACGTAATCTAACAGTATCCGCTGCGAAGTCTGACGCCCGCAGCACGACCATAAGCGGATATGACGGGAGCGATGGTGCGTCGCGCTCCGTTCTTGCGTCGACCGGCGTGCGGCACCTCTTCCGCCGCACTTCCGGGCTCTCCAGCCGCCGGCGTTTCCTCCGCGCGATCTTCCGGCATTCCGTCGGTCCGGCCGCCCCCCGTTTCCGGCAGCTTCCTCGGGTCCCGGATCCGCCGTCGGGTCCCCGGCCATCCCGCGAAGCCCGAGCGTCGGAGCGCGCGCTCTCCTTTGTTCTCGCCATCCTGAGTGGAACGGCCCGAGGTGCGTCGAGAGCGGCGGAGGAAAATTTTCTTCTCTTCCCTCTCCGGAATCTTGCCCTCGCCTCGATCCGACCATCTGTTCATCTCTGCCCAATCACGACTTCTGCGCGTTTCCAGTGGATCGGCAATCTTCCGGTTTTCTCGCCGAAAAGAATGGAATTACGGCCCGACTTATCGATATCGGATTCTGCGATTTGGACGCGTTTCGCTGGCCAAATGGCGGCTCGCAAAGGCAGCGAATTATTTTTGGCGATGCACGTTACCTGGGACGCTCCGAAACATTTCGTTTTCACCGTCTTGAATGCGATGCCTTCGTGATTCGAACCGGCGGCACTTTTCTTTTTCCGAACCGGCGCATTTCGATTTCGGACGCTTTCCACGCGCTGCCGTTCTCGGGTCCTGCCCCCGGGTCCCGACCGTTCCGATTCGTGCGGGTCGACCCGGTCGGGCCCTCGCACTTTGCGCGAAGGGAACGGCTCCGGTGCCTCTCGTGCGGCGTCGTCGGGCGGAAGAACCGTTCCGGGATGCAACGTCCGCACTGCTTACGGTAATAAAAGGCAACGTACCGGGCGCAATAAATTTCGAATTCATTTAATATCCACCGCGGCTTCATTTAAGGCCAAATTTAACGTTCTTTCCATTCAGATCCGAGTTCTTCTCCCTACCAGCTTTCATATTAAACTTTATTTTACGATGGTTTAAACGTTTAAATTATCGATTTGCGTTATTTTGCCATGCGAATGTAATAAATTTAGTCATTTCGGGTGTCGAAGCCGCCACTTTTTATATTCCCCCGCCGAGTTCCCGGGCATATCTCATCTCGTGTGAAAAATAATAAAAAAAGGAGTTCCGTAATTTTTCTCGTATTATGGGAGGCGAATGGAGATCTTGGCTCTCGGTCGGATCTTGATTTGCTGCTGACACGCAGCATGGCTCCTGCGATTCGCCCGACACTTGCTTGAAGCTATCGCGGCCGATTGTAATTTACAACCCTCGTGACATCTCGTGCCAAAAGCTCATGTCATCGGAAGTTTTCACCGTCGGGACACGCCATTGCCGAGGAACATTGTGAAATTTCCATCCGGTAAAGGCTAAAATTTAAGATTCGACCGAGACTACTTAATTATCCGCTAAATAAATTAAACTTGTGGCTAAACAAGCTTATAAACTATACGCCTTTATGTACATAAAAACGCTTAATAGCAAATAATTTTCCACATATTTAAGCGTTCGCTGAGGTGAAGTCGTGCCGCGGCGTTTTGGAGGGAACCAACGGGCGACGAGGCTCCGTTCGAAGGTTGGGTCGGTGACGGTGCGTCAGCAGCTCTCGGCGGTGAGCGTCCCCCGGTTCCGGCGGCTCGGGTCTGCCCTCCGCCGGGGGGGCGGAGTGTCCGAGGCCGAAGCCGCTTGCCGCCCGGAAGTTTCCGTTAGCGATGGGCTTCCGCCGCAGCCGGGAGACGAGGCAAGCGAATTTATCAAGAAATTTTCGGATATTTTCGCCGGGACGGGAAAAAATGCGGCGCGGAATCGCGTCTGACTCATTTCGCCTCGCGGATTTTCAGCTCCTTCTCTCCCGAGACCGATCCCGGTTCGATTTCCGGATGTCTCAAAGGTGAGATCACTTGGGGAAAAGAAGAAAAAAAAGAAAAAAAAAAACTAAAATTTCCAGCAGTGAGCAACGGATGGAAAACGTCTGTGCGCGCGGGGAAAAAACCAAAAAATTTTCTCGTCGTCAACTCCTCCGCGAGAAAGTTTATGGCGAATGACGATTTGAACTTTGAGACCGTAAAAGCCGCCGAGCTTTGAATCATTTTGCAGTGCGCAAAGCCTCGGCCGTGTCCGAATCGTTTCGCGTCAAAGGTGCGAAAACTTAAAAAAATCTTTTTGTCGGACGCGAATGGAGCTGTGCAGTCGGTGGCCGAAATTCGGCGTATTTTTTCCCGGGCCGGGTTCGAATTCATCTTGCGGAGTCGATCCTCGGCTTATCGCGGGTAAAAATTTTTCCAAATTCGCAACTTCCGGAAAAGTGTCTTTCGTCGATCCGGAAGCGAGCCCCCGATGCCGGCGCGAGCGAGGAAGACCCGCTGAAAGTATTTTTCACGCATCCCCGGCAATAAATCATACGTTGTTGGAAGGCAAGAGCGTCCGGTGCTCGACGCGTTTAATGGGTCCTAAAGCGTCCAATTTATTTACGCATTGGCTCATATATAATGGGTTATATGGGTTTCCTCTCGTTTTCCTTTCTCTTTCGTTCCAGTAACTGCGCGAAGTGAGGGCTCATTGAATGTTCGATGAAAAAAAATGCGCAACCTTTAACGCCGGTTGACGTTGTTTATGGTCCTAGCGCAACTGCTCCCCACCGCGGGCAGAGCCTTCTCCGAGAAAGTTCTCCCATCGCAAAATGTCCGTCGGGGACGGCGTGCCGAAGACCGGCGTGAGATCCGCCTAAGAAGAGCGATTGCGAGATTTCTTGCGGGTCCAATTACCTCACGAGCATACGCCGATTACTCCCATTTTACTCACTGGACTCCATGTCTTTGACCGAGTCCCAAGAAGAAATTTAATTTCAACCGCTAAAACCCCGCAATTTACTTACCCATTATTTCCCTCGTACTTTACCGGGTCAGATCGTGATTTGGTTAATCGGTGAAGACGGTCCTCGGAGAGCAAACCCAAGAACGGTCGCGGGGAAGACGCATTTCGGGTCTGGAGCCTCGAGGACACGATGATTACAGGGTGTCTTCCCTTTTCTCTACGGAGAAATATGTTTATACGCATGCAACACGCCTCTTTGACAATCAGTGTGTGGTCCCGTATACCAAATTCGTCATCCGCCGCGCGACTGCCGAGGCAACGTCGGCCGCCTTTTCCTACCTTCCGGCTCCGGGGCGAGTGCCTCCTGCGATCCGACGCAAGCGACGCCGGGGCCGGGAAAGACGCTTGGCGCCGTCGACGCTTTGCCCGCGCGCCACGGGTGCAGCGCGCGATTCGCGATTTCGCTGGCATCGCGAAGAAAGACCCCGGAAACTTCTGCCCGCCGAGGAAAAACCTGAGTTTTCCCCGCGGGGCTTCGGCCGTGCCGAGGAAGCCGCGATCGGGAGCTGCCGACCGTTGATGCGACGGGTTCGATTGCCTTTCCCTATTTCTTCCGGGATTTCCGACTGCCTGCGGCGGGAAAAAGGCGGCCCGAGGTTGGTTCGGTTGTCTCCTCGCTCGGGACCGCGGAAGTCCGGCAGGCGGCTCGGTCCCGAGGAAAGCGGGCGGACCACGATGCGGGATGCCGAGGGGAAACGGAATCGGCAGAGAAACCGGCTCCGGCGGACTTAACTAGATAATATTTCGATAATCTATGTACAAGGACCGAGGATAAATTAGATACATGTACTAAAGTGGCCATTATCGACGGCGATCTTGCCGTGGAAATTGAATGGTGTATTGAGGGAACGCAGATAACGAACCTGAACCTGTAGGTAGTGAGATGAGCGAGATGACGAATGTGGAACTAATGAGTCTAGTTGTGGCGTAAAATGAAAAAGGAGCAACCTGAAAATGTGGTCAGTGAAGCGGATTTCTGTAAGACCACGGGATTGTCATTAATACGTGGGTTTTATCTGTGTAAGAAGATTTTCTCGTCCTGGGAGTTCTCGACACGCAACTGCTCGGACGTCGCGAGCGACGTCCAGCGTCGCACGATGCGACCCAGCTTCCCGGAGCTGACGAATTCGCGGCCGGCCACGCACTCGTCTCCCCTTGCGGACGCCTGCTGGAAATGCGCGAAAACGGCCGAGGGAGGAAGCGGACGGCAAAATTTCTTCCCGTTTTCCTTATTTCGAACCGAGTCGAATTTCCGGAAAGCACCGATGACATCGTCGAAATGCATCGAAATACCGGATGGGATCTAGATTGTCGCGCAGGTCGCGAAATGGAAGCCGAAAAGGACGAAATTTTGAAATACCTGCAAATCGGGGCTGGCAATAAATATTTTAATCTCAACGTTATTTTCCCTTGTAAATTTCCTAAGGAGAGGAAAATTTGCAGTGCGGCGAAACTCGGTGACAAGAGGCTGCCCTTTTCCGTTAGCATGGCTCAGTTTGAGATCAGGGCCGAGCAATGAACGGCATAATCCGCTGGAAAAGTGAGCGATCCTCGGTTTCCCTCTTTCACGTTCCACCGCAGCAAAGTCGATCGGTCGGCAAACGTCCCCTCTCTCCGGACGACAGCGAGAACGATGTCCCCGCGATGCCACTTTGGCCAGGTTCATCGAGTTCCGTATTCATTCAACGTCGAAGGAGGTTTTCGCCGCATCTTGAATCCGCTGCGACAGGAAAATACCTGCGGTGAGGGATCTCTTGCATCCGAGCCTTAAGATTTTTACAATAGAAAAAATTACTTTAATCGAGATTAATTAATAACAAAGTCATCCATTAACCGGGACTCCTACATCGGCTCTTCCCAGTCCAAACGACGTGAACTTTTTTCGTTTTTTGAAAGCGCAGACGCTGCCTTCTCGTTCCGGAAAGAGGTTTTGGCGATGCTCCGGATGACAGAGAGATGTCTGACAAGCTTGGCTGGAAAATCTTTCAAGGGACTGCAAAGCCCTCGGACTGGCGGCGACCACTTTTTCGGTTTCACTCCGTCGGGAACTGCGCCCCATCCGCCGGTCGTGGCTTCCAACTTCTCAAAAAATCAGCAGAAACGTGCGGTAAACCAATTTCGCAGGGCCGAGACCGGTTCAGTGAGTGCCGGACCAGCTATCGGTTAATTAGAATGTTAGCTGTACTGGTTCCTCCGACCTCCACCCACGTCCAGCACTGATGAAGTTGCTGCCCTTCTTGGGAGAAAACTATTATTATAATAATCCCAGCAAACTGGACTGGCACCAATAAGGAGATTCTTGCTCGAAGATCTTGAACGGAGAGTTTGGTGCGTCACGGCTCCGAGGCCGAGAGAGGGCGAAGAAGGAGTCTTGCCGTCTCATTCGCGAAAATTCAGAAGTGAAGAAAATCTTAAGCGCTAGAAAAATCAATCTCGCAATATTATATATTAATTAGAGTTGGACATTTTTAATGCTCGAGCTCTGAAAATCCGATCGGCGAGGACCCAGCGGGAAGTGGCACCCCATAAGGAAGAGATGCGGGCACGTACATAAAGATCGTGTCCCCGGCGTAGAAGGCAAATGAGCCAATGAGATTATCTAAGCTGTCCGATGGTGATCCATACATAAATTAGCAGCGTCTAATTATCATTAGAAGGCGGGTCTGAAAACAGAACTTTTTCGAGAAAATTAAGACTTAACCAGTTTCTGGCAAGCGGGGGCAACTCTTGCGGTGAGGTCAAATAAGAAATGCACCAAGGAGTCTATCGAGAACGCCCTCCCTGAAGGAAGCTTTGCCGTCCAACTCGTGGTAAGCCGGTCCCGGTCCGCCGGTGCTCGAATCCCGACCGTAAGCAGTGCTGCAAACCAGCTCGTGCCCACGAGGGCCTCGATTTGGGACGCTCGCGAGCCGGTGCGCATCCCAAGACCCCCGACTGTCGGAGAGGTGGCGCACGATTTTCTTTCTGTGCTGCAGGGAAGCGCGGCGTGCGGTTCCACTTTGCCGGACGGAACGCAAGGCGAACGTGCCTCGGCTCGGCGGTTGCAACCAATTTTCCTTCAGCGGCGGAAGCATGACGCGAAGAGAATAAGTTGAATGCGAAGGCAAATCGCGCATGGGAGGACGACGTAATCCATGCTTCCGTCGGACGACGCCGGTTGTCCGAGAAGAACCGTGAGAAAGAGAATTTTGCCAAGTACGAATGCTGCCTACACATGTCTTCTGTCGCGGGGAACCGCGGCGGACATGGGTGAGGTCCGAGAAGGGATGACCGGAAAACCTGCCTCGGAAACAGCCGCGTCACGGAAGCGAACTGCCGAACCGCAGTTTTACGCTGCGGTCGAATAAGGCGGCGGCGAAGGAGGAGGAAGG
>JAOWBB010013446.1:0-57672 GCA_028565995.1 Ricinus marginatus
TTTATTTTATATATTGTTTTTTATTAAAAAATTTTTTATAAATTATTTTATATATTGTGTTTATTTAATAAAATTGAAACAACTATTTTTTACAATCAATTCATAATGCTAAGTATCTTGTAAATAAATTTATAATTTTTAAAGGTGGTTTATATTCTACTCTATTTTAATTGCTTGACAATTTTTTATTCATTTTCTTTTATTATAATTCAATTTAAAAATTAAAATTAGATACTTACACAAACTGCTTCACCTAAAAGTGCTGCCTGATGCATTAATTTTTTGGGAATACATCCCACATTGACACAAGTCCCACCTAAACCCCATACAGTTCCTTTAGGACTTGGCATAACATAATCTATTAAAGCTACAGTTGCACCTAAGGATCTAGCTTCTTTGGCACAGGACAAACCACCTGACCCTCCCCCAATTACTACAAGATCAAAATTTCCTTCTGAAAGACAATAATTTTACATTTAACTAAACTGAGTGAATTTTTTTTTAATGTAATAACAATTACTATACAGTAAATAATTTGTTAATTAAATATAAATATAAATAAATAAAAAATATTAAATATAAATACCATGATATAAATTCATGAGGTAATATAATTTATTAAGGAAATAATATCACGTTATATAGGAAATAATGCTATATTATTTATGGAAAATTTATTTTGCTACGAATACATTATATAAATTAATATAGTATTGTATATAACATATACTGTTATAATATATTTACATTTTACATTAATAATTTTATAATTTTTTATACTCCTTTTAGTTTATTGTTATTTTAACATGCGAATCGAAGAAAGTTCCTGATATACTATTTATAAATATTTTCATGTTTTTCATATGAGATAGAAACAAAAAATCATTTTGTCCATTTTAAAGTAACATGTTTTAAAATTCCTAAATACCTGACTCAGAAGCAGCTCTACTTTCATTTCTAATTCCAAATTTTGAAAATCCAATAAAATGTGTATAATATTTAATCTGATTAAACAAGAAGCCCTTCGATAGAATTCGACTTTTTGAAATCCCACATACAGCGGCCATTTGTTTATCAGTGTTATAAAAGAAGGCCCAGAAATATATTTTGATTGATTACATTTAACGATTTTTGAAGTATAAGATATACAAATATATATTTATATAATATAAATGTTTATTTTGTAATTTATCATTCAAGTATATAAATTATGCAATACAATTTGTATTTCTTGGTAGATTTCACGAAAAATTGCTGAGCTATGTGAGTCACTAATTAAAAAAAATATTTAAAAAAGAAATTCAGTATTTATAATACTGTTTATGAAAACGAAATGAACCATTAATGAAATTAAATAAAAAGTGATATTCCTGTTTTTCTATATCATTTTATTTATTTGTCTAGAAATAATCACTTCATATATTTTTTTTTTACTTTATTATTAATTTTCTTTATAGGGAACAAATGATTGTTTTCGTCTATGATACTAATTTTTGTCAAACTGAAGAAGATGATCCACAAAAGGCGGTACTTTTTTTTCATCCTAATTGGGTTAGTGATCAGCAAAGATTAGCTCTGTGTGGGCAATTGATGGGTGCATCACAGTTTTGTTCGTCAGTGTTTTCTACACCACAAGTTTTAACTCTTCAAAGTGGTAAATTCAGTATCAAAAAGTTTGGTCGATATATTCTTGTAAGTTTTTGATATTAAAATGATGAAAACAGTTAATTTATAAAACTACCAATAACTCTTAAAAATAGATATATTAAATCATTCAATATTAGTTTTTTAAAAACAGGAATTGTTTTACATAAAATAAGAACATGAAAAAATTCTGATATTAAGAGGTTTTTTAATAGATAACCTGACCTATCTTGATATCAAAAATGAGAAATTTTAAAATAAACTTCAGTTGAATTAATATATTAAATATTTCAACAAAAATTGCTAAAACAACAAAGTAAAATTTTCATATAAAAATAGATTTCACTTTAACAAAACACCTTGTATTTTTATTTAATTCTTGTAAACTTTTTATAATTATAAAAATTTTAAAGTCTTTTACATTTTTAATATATTCAGATGATTAAGTTTTTAACTTCTCTGATGTTAACTACTCTTAACTTTGTTGTAGAGTGTTGGATCAGATCAAACACTACCTAACTGGATGTTGCTAGAGCGTTTTAATATATTACAAAGTTTGTTAGAGTTTTACCATAAAAGCTTTGATGCAATTTTAAGTAGTGTGAATTCTGAATATTACCTATTTGTTAACAAATTATCTCAAATTTTTGAGATTTATATTCCAATAATTCAATATATTGTTTCTACTTTTGGTAATATAAGAACAGGTAAATTTCCTAAGGTAAGTTAGATATAAATTATGTAATAAAAAAGTTAAATAATTTTATACACATCATGAACAAAGTTAAAAACATACATTTTATTTTTGTCAAAAATTTCAATGATTACAATGGTTTTAAATATAATATTACTAATATATTGAGGAATTTTATTCAAATTTGTTTTTCTTTTTGTTTCTTAGTCAATTTTGTACTCTTTAAGAAAAAGATAAATCCTTTATTTTTAAACTATTCTTTTATTAGTTTTGGTATAACAACAAAATGATTATGAAAGAGCTTCTGCATTTTAAAAATTATATTGCTGTTCTTTACAATAGGATTTTGTAGATGCTCTTTCTTTGTTTCAGATCTTGAGTGATATATTTGCAAGATCTAATACTAGATTACTTCAAATCTAATTAATATAATAACTGTTGAACTGATAAGTTTAAAATGGAGACTTAAATTTATTATTTACATGTGATTTTAATCTTTTTTCTCCTAGAGAAAAGGTACAGTGTTTTTAGAGGCATTTCAGTTATTGGAGTCTTGTTGTTCTTTTGAGGGTGTATTGGGTGGAACCATTCTTTATAACAGCAGGTAGCAGTTTACTTTCATTTACTTTTGTTTTATACTGCTAGCTTGAGAATGTATATTTTCTACATATTCCTTAATCTTAGATATTAAATATTGCATGGTTTTCAACACTCTTATTCTCTTCATGAATGTCTGCATAAAAATTTAGTATTATAATTAGAACATAGAGCTTATGTTAATTGTGTTATGTGGAATTATGAATATTTAATATAATCAGGAGCATGAATAATAATTTAGAATAATTTAGTTATATAATACAATGAATGCAATAGAATATTGAAGTTAATTGTTTTTGAAGGTTCATAAGATAAATTTGGTATTATTTTTCTCTTGGTGCTGTAATTGAAAAAGAATATATTTATGATTTTAAGAACAGAATTATGCTAGATGAATCTTGGTATTTAATTTAATAAAAACTAAAATCTGAAAGTTTTTCTATCAACACTTTACAATTTTGGAGTGAAGAATCCTGAAAAAACATTTGATACAAGCTCCATACAAATTCATAATCTTTACAAAAATTCTTATTAATTTTTTTTCTCATTAAAGACTTTATATTCTGTATTCTAGAACAATAATTTACTAAAAAATTTCGATTGTTTTAGGGTGATTGCTACGCAACTTGATGCTGAAGTTACAAAAATTTTAGCACTAACTGATCCATATAGAATTAAGGTAAGAATTGATGCCTCATTTGTTTTATAGAAGATTTTGCTGGTATTGGCGCAAGAAAATATTTCTCATTGTTATTAATTAAACTTGTTTCTGGAATAATTTTATTTCTTCTATCCAATTTAAAGTCAAAAATTCTTTTTAATACAATTTCACAATCAATCACAACTGAAATTAGACAAATCATTTTAGATATTATAATTTTTTATAAGTTTATATTCCTTAACAATAAGAAAAAAAGCGTAGAATTATTGAAGAATAAGTATAGAAAACTACGTTTTTCATTATCACTACTTCTGAACTGTATATAAAAACTATGTACTTCTGTATTCATAGTTGTAAATTTATTTTTCAGTCAGGTGCAGAACAGATATATACACCGTTTCATTTACCATTAGGAGTTCAATTAATGAAAGTCCATATAAGACAATTGGCATATGAAGGAGCAAGCAATATAAGGATTGAGAAGTCTGCATTCCAGAGCGGAATGTGTAGAAAACAAGAAAACGTAATGTTCTATTTAATTTAAGATATATTTAAAGTGTTCAGCATTGCTTTTCTTGTAATAAACTATTAGTTTTTCAAAATTAATTTTTATACTGAAATAATTTCTTTGTGTATGACAAATATTAGCGTTTACCAGCAACTATTTATGATAATTTTTTTTTTTTTTTTTTTTACAAAATCCAGATAATAAAATACTAATTTCTAAATTAGTATTAGAATTTTTTTCCACTTCTTAATTTTCAATTTTTGGAAATAAACCTCAAATTATTTTTATGAAGTGGATAAATGAATTTAATGGGAAAAGACCAAAACTTTTTTGTAATTTACTTTTTAAATCCACAGTTTAAACTAAAAAAATTCCGTTTAGGTTTTTTTTTTGATAGTCATATTTAGATATGATTCTTGAATGATTATACATTTCATTTTGGTACATAAAAAGTAACGGAAATGCGACCAAAAAATTCGTTATCTTAGATGCAGAATACTTCATTTTATGAAAAATAAAACTGTATCACCTCAATAATTTTATTACAACACAATTGACATCCACTAATTTTTTAGAACCGGTCATCAGACGTTTTAAAATTATATGATTCTTTTCATTTACTATTTTGACTTTGATAAAGGATTTCGTTTGAATATTTAAATAAATTGTATTTTAGATTGTACGTGGTGCAGAAATTAGGCAAGAAAAAATTAAAATATTTACCGTACCGGAAGAAGAAGATGGACATTCAAATCTCTCTGAAGAAGCAAGAGATGTACATCTTAGGGAATTGAATTATCAGAAAAGTAGAAAATGCAGCAAGTGGAAAACTGAAAATGGTTTGAAGGAAAGATCGAAGAATTTTATTGCGAATCATAACATCAAAATTTGTTCCACACCAACAATTGAAAAGAAAATTGTTCATGAGGATCTAGTATCAATATGCAATAATCCAAAAGTAGAACCTAAATCTACGTCACAATCTTCCATTCCGTACACACCAGATTTAATACAAACTATTAACCAAGTAAAGCAAAAAAAAAAATTGGTATCTTCAAAATATATGTATAATCATATATATAGGATAAGTATGGATGATTTAATGATAGACTTTTCATATAAGGCCTATCCTGTTCCCTTAAGATATTACAGTTTCGGTTTGCCTAAAATATGTAAAGAGTTCGAGCAAAATGAACAGATTATAGCTGACAAGAAAAAAAAAAGGCAATTTTTTAAATCTAGATTTTACAAAACCATAGCAGATCCATCAAATCCAGTTTTTAGATTCGATGGAATTCCAATCTCAAAATCCCTATATAATAGATGTCTAGACGAACATTATAAAGATTTCATAACGGCAAACATTACCATAGATTCCAGAGAAGAGTTTATTAGAAAAAAAAATTTGGAAAATGAATTATTTAAATCAAAATCCGAAAAAAATGAAAAGACCAAAAATGACCAAAGTCAGAGAGGAAGTAATCAAAGAATAACAAAAGAACCATCAAATGTAATCAATGATAAAATTGAAAACGTGGATAACTTGATGAAACGAAATCTAGAATTAAATAGCAGTAATCAAAAATTATTTAGAAGATCTCTCACACTGCCGTTAAAACCAACATTAGAGGTAAATACCGATGGCAATATTTCAATGTCTGCAGTTAAAAGCAAAGTTTTACATGCTCGAACGCCGACTACTCCTTTAATGACTAAACTCAGTCTGCTTGCCTTAGAAGAAAAAAACGGTGAGTGCTTACAAATTATTGTATGTTTGTGCTTTATAAGAACGCAATGCGGAAAAATTTACTCTGATTTTTAACGATTGGTATTATGAATGAGGTATTCTCAGTTAATTGATTTCGTATGGATGTTATTATTTAAAGCGAAAATTATTTTTTCAGATTACATTTCTGATAATCTTAAATATTCTCATTGCAGAAAATAAAACTTTTCCGGCACCCATACAGCAATTTCAAAGCAAGAATAACGTAAAAAAAAATAATTCACTGGAAAAGCAGTGTAAATCATTGGAAAATAAAGAGCCAAATACAGTAACGTGTGGTCTGTTTGTATGTGGGCAGCAAAATTTGACGATGCTGCTTTTATTAGATGAAAATGTGGAACAAAGCCCCGATCTTATTCTTTCATTGGTGCGTAATGAAACTATCCTAATCTAAAAACTAAGAGTAAGAGTTTATTGATAGAAAATTTGACTTTAACTACTTGCCATTATGCCAGAAGTTAATATTGCCTTTAATTTGAATTCTTCATATGGTAATTCCAATTATTTTTCAAATCACTTTGAATTATTTTTTTTACTTCTCAGCGCTGAAATTTCAAAAACTATTTTAGCGTCTTTATATATCAATATTATCAATAAATGTGATAATAATATATATTAATTATCAACACAACATATCAATAATTAATATATATATCAATTTTCGTTTTCTAGTGGGAAATTTGCACTACCAATTTCGAAAAAGTTGAACTTTTGAGAAACAAAAGCATCGATCACCTTTCCAGCAGCGTAGTCAGTAATTCTTACAGTTTTCTTTCACTGGACCCGCAGTGGGGAACGATGCTAAGATCCGGAGCCTGGGGCAATGACGATATGAAAATTGTAGGTTCACTTCATCAAGATTTAATTCAGAATCAAAATGTTACAGAAATTATTGTCAGGTAGGTAGTGGTTGCGTTATTACATTACTAAATGGTTAATTTAATAATTATTTAAATAGCTAAGGCACATTTATACTCCCAGAGGCGAAGATGTTCGTTAAAGTTTATTTGGTCAATCTTTTGTTTTTTATCAATATAAAAATTTAAAATAAATTTTTCGTTACATTTATTTTGTGATTGATTATAGTATTTAGGATTCAAATGAAAAGGACTTATTAAGCGGCATATTTCAATGTAATTTTTAAGTTAAATGTTTTTTTCTAAGAAATGAAGATGCTGTTACATATGGCTATCGTTGTGGTGATGTGGAAACATTTTATCAACAAGGAGGATGTTCTGCTGTAGGTCTTCCCACACCAGGAGATCTAATGGGTGTAGTTCCATTAAAAGCAAGGCGACGATTAGAAAGAGATCACGGGGTAATATTACTCTAAATTTTCCATAATACATAATAAAAAGATAATGCTTATGTTTTAATTCATTGTCTACCTGTTCACGAAATATATGAGCTTTTAACCTTTGCATGGAGAAGACCAATGGAATTTGTTACCAATCTAAAGGCGTTCCGATGTTCCTGCATTTCCAAAAATATTTCAAAGTAAATTTTTCAAAGTAAAATTTATTTTTGAAATAATTTTAACAAAATTTTGAAATTAAAAATATTGAAAAACAAGGTAATAATAACAAATAAAAAGGTTTATTAAATACACAAAAGAAATTAGAGTACAATGTTCATTCACAAACATAAAGACTAAATAAAAAATTTAGGATAGGAAGGTAAATTAATAAAATAATTTCAAATGGTGACCGAAGTACAAATAATTAATTTTTTTAGGTGTAAATTAGCGGGAATTTATGCAGTAAAAAGGCGAAATGTTTATATTTGAGATTTAAATTATAATGAAAAAGATAATAAACTGGCATGCAATCCGTTGTAAATACACAGACATTAAGTTTTGTGGTTTTCTCTAATCTGATTCGCATTTGACTAAGCATAACTTCTTTTGATGAAGACTTTGTCATTATCGTTTTAAATTGGGAAACTTGTTAACTTTTTAATATTGTAGGACTGTGAAATTGAAGAAGAATGTTTCCTATCCTTGAGAACTGTCTGCAAAAGAAAATTTTTTCTCAGATTTATATATCAACTTAAAGATAAAAAACAAAATACTGTACAACTTTTTATATTCTATATGATTATTAAATACATATTTACATATAGAATTAAAAAAATAAATTGTTAAAAACTTACTATTATTCACGATGCAGTTGTGAGTGTTTTTTGTAAAGCTTCAGAATCAAAAACTACATTCCTCCTCGTCAGTGCTTTTTCCTTATTAGCCGTAAGGTATTCATTAAGGAAATAAGCGCTTTTACAGAAATTTAGATATTCATTTAATCAAATTACGATTCACAGTAAACTTTAGTAAAATTTATGTAATTGTACAGTTAAAAACAAAATTTGACACAGCGTGCCAATTATTCAAAAATAGGAGACTTATAAATTATTTAACTTTCTTTGACATCCATAAATTTTTTAATATCAAAAATCATATTTCTAAATGTCGACTAGATTTTTACACATATTGCAGAATTGCAAGATTGAATTTAGCTCTAATTCTGGAGCTAAATAATTTAAGTAAAGATATTTTTTAAAGTTTTACATCAGAAAAATATATTCAATGCAAACTTTTGCAGTCGCTACATATCGACGTCCAAATGTTTGAACATCAAAACTTTACTATATATGCGGTTGTTAAAAGCAAAAATTTGTATAGATATATTATGAAGTAAAAAATTACTTTCAAGAAAAAATTGTAATAATCGATTTATGTTTAAGAACTAAATAAAATTTTCAAAGAGGCTGACCTTAGCTGAAAACAAATTTTGTTATATTAAGTATTATTAGTAATCCAATCGGAACATTCCAAAAATTTAACAAACATGCATATTATAACTGAAAATTTTACGAGATTATACATATCTATATCTTTTAAAAAATAATTATTTGAAAATTGATGTGATTTCAAGATGAAAAATAAAAGGATATTTATACAATAGTTTAAATAATCCAGTTCCAACAGAAACAGGAAGGCCCATAATAATGGATTCGCTTACACCAGTTATGGCGTCTGTCTGACCATAATAGGCGGCATCGAATAAATGATCCGAGGTTCTCTCAAACTGCAAAAAATTTAGATTCTTATTAGCTGTACGCAAGATAAGTTTCATTTTAAACATTCGGAATGTTTAAACGTATTGAAAAATAATGAGTGGCAATTCATTAATTTTTAAACTAGCAGCATTTTTATCCTAAAATTTAGGCTTCCACAGACACTTTTAATTTAGCCGTACAAAGAGAATATTTTACAGAATTTGCGTCAACATCTAATTTTAATAACTTTATTCTGTCTATATCCAACTTAAATATTATTGCAGTTAACTAATATTATAAAACATTTACTGAGGCAAGATTTAAAACAGATTCTTTCATTTTAACCAATCCCTGTCTAGTGATTCCTAAAACTTCTCCTCGACTGGTCATTAAATCGGCTAATAGCATAATGTGACGCCTGTCTATACTCATTCCATGATTTTCCATTACCATTTGAATTTCATTTATTATTGTTTGCCTGAAAATAGTTTTTTAAATTTTTAATTTAAGAAATAACTTGTAGTATTAGAAGATCTGAATAAAAAAATTGATCATATTAACAAAAAAACTGAAGTCTCATTTTTTTTTTACAAGCTGTATCGCTCTAGAATAACTCACCTGGCTGCCTCAATTCCTAAATAAGTAAATACTTCTGAAATATTGTTCGACGTGGTTTTTGTGCCTTTAACACCATAAGTAGCCATTACTTCCCCAAGATTGTAGCCTTCGACAAAGAGCTTATATTTTGTTTCTTTTTTTGAATCATCATGATGAATTACAGCTCTATTGACGGTATTTAATCCTTTGATAACAACATTAGGCAACAATTTTTTTAAAGATTCAAGTTCATAATTCAAATGTTCACTAGTTTTTATTTTACTTGGTTTTAGCATTAAAATTGTATCACTTACAACTTCCACAGAGACTTTTAATTTAGCCGTACAAAGAGAATATTTTATAGAATTTGCGTCAACTTCTAATTTTAATAACTTTATTCGGTCTATATCCAACTTAATCAAGATGAAGAAGTCATCTGAAAAAATTATGGATTCCAAAATTTTTTTTGAAAATATATTTTTTGACTTAAATGCGAATGTAAAGTTTTCGAATTAAAAACTTTCAAAAAAAAATTTTCTACCTGGTAAGTAAACTTCCTCGATGTATTCTGAAATTTCTCCGAGGGTTGTTTTCTCGATCCTACCTTTAACTCTACGAGCAAATTCGGGATCGGTGTCATTATTTAAATAAGCTGTTATAATTGGAGTACTAATTTTTTTACTAGCATTTATAATTTCTTTAATACGAGGTACTCCTTGAGTTATGTTCATGGAAGCCACTCCTGCAAAGTGAAAGGTTTTCAATGTCATTTGGGTCCCTGGTTCACCTATACTCTGAGCCGCCAATGCGCCAACCGCTGTTCCAGCTTCGACTGTAGCGTTTAAATATTTTGCCCGACAAACATTGAAAAATTCCACTATTTGACTAATTGTCAATCTTTCCACCTGCACTATAACTTTTGGCATTTCTAACAATTTTTCTTCATTACAGTTAAGTTTCTGCCTTGTGGTTGCCAATTTTTTGGCGACTCCGTCCATAAACTTCTTTAATTCGTACTTAAAATCTTGACTGCAACTGGAAAAGTCATCGGAAGAGATAAATTCCTCAGTTGTCTTGCTAACGCTGGCAGAGCTCAAAGCCTCTTCTTCCTTATATGGGCATTTTGCACGGATTTGATCTAAAACTCTCTGAAAATTCACAGGACAATCTTTTCCTTCCATGTAAGTAGGATCAAGTCCATCACCTCCGTAACAGAATTGTACTACCTCTCCCATTGAATTTCTCACAGTTTTATCATATTGTACACAAAGATCTTCTAATGCCTTGACCAAACGTCTTTGCATATATCCAGTTTCTGCCGTTTTAACTGCAGTATCAACCAAACCTTCACGTCCTCCCATAGTATGGAAGAAAAATTCGGTTGGAGTCAGTGCAGAATAAAAACTATTTTCTACAAAGCCTTTGGCAGCTGGGACTTTGGCTACAAAATTAAAATAATGAATAAACTTTTCAATTTCCATTCTACTATTAGTATTTTAAATAGGAAAAAATCTATTAATTATAATTAAGAGAAACGAAAAATCTGAATTTTTATTAACAGTCAGATATGGGATTTTTTAATAAATAATGAAATATGGTATTTTTTTTACAAATTACTTGTAGCAAAATAGTTAAAATTTTCGATTTTATGAGTTTTATTATTATTGAAAATTAAAATTTTTTTTTATTCTTCACAAAAATTATGATTATAAATTGGCTCTCATAGATAACATTCAATTATTAATCTCAATCTGAGAGTATGACTTTGAGAAGCCATTTATAACTATAGTGAAATAATTTCATAATAAAGTACAACACAGATTTAATTATACCACTCTCTTTATTATGATGCCCTTTTGGAAAAAATTTTTTTCCAGTTCTATTAAAAATACCACTTACTATGCCTTTCAAATTGAGGTAAGGCTCTGGATTCGAATCTGTCAGGCACTCGTTTACCATTAATAGCTTGCTGCCCTACACAAGCTATCATTTGTGATATATTTATAAAAGATCCTTTAGAGCCGCTCAATGCCATTATCAGTGGACTGTTAGATGGATGCAACTCTTGCAAACAAGCTTTGCCAGCATGATCACGAATGACCGATAATTCTTTTAAAATCATGGCTTCCAGTGTTTCATTTACAGTGCATCCTGGCTGACAAGCAAGTTTACCTTCTGTCATAGCTTTTATGTAGTCAACGCACTTAGTATAGCTATAAAAAAAATTCATGATTTAATTAACTTTTAAAATTTTCTAATTACTTGATAGAGAATAAAATAGTCTCATAAAGCCTTTAAATATCTTTAATTAAAATATTCTGATAATGCTTTTTCGATTACGAATCGAAGTTTGAGAGAATCTTTAATAAAAATTTAATATTTACTTAAAATTTAAATATCCGCTCACATATTTATGATTATAAGTTGATAATCCTTTTATTATTCATTAAGCCTATTTTTTCCACTTTCAATGAAATTTTGATTTACCAAAAACTAAATTTTCGATTCAAAATTCAGTGATAAGTTTTCTTTGTCAAAAGCAAAAAAAATATATTTATAAAAGTTTTTATAAATTTAGGCTTGATTGAATGGGACAAAGCAAAAAATGAGCAAGACTTATTGTTGTTATTATTATTAAATGTATAATCATTTAATAAAATATTTACTTATTTAATTTCGAACAGTTTTAAAATTATTTTTGTTAATGTTATGATAGATTAAATGAAAATCAGTTATTCATAAAAGTTTTCTTTTCGCGAATAACATACCCAGCATCCAGCAGTTTCTGCTTTGCTCGTAAAAGACCTGTTCCAGGAGTAACATCTCCTAGACCAATTGAAAATCCTCTGTTCATCAAGTACCAAGAGGTAATTCTTGCAACGCGCCACATGACTTTCGTAGCTGCATCTTCGCCGAAGTCCCGCAAAATGACATACAATATGTTATCCTTTGAACCGGAACCCAAAGTTCCTTTATCCACGGTCCCAGAGAGAAGAAAAGAGTTTTTTACGAGAAGATACGAATCCTTCACGCACATTTCGTAATTAGTCGTATAAGCTTTGCCTTTAGTCTTCAAGTTGCACAAAATTTTACTTTTTCTATTTGGCCTTAAAATAACACTGAATAACTGTTTTCCTGTCCAAAGTTTCATGGGTTTTATTATTGCAGGTTTTGGAATGTCAATTTGCATATTAGTATCATCTCCAGCCAGCAAACAAGAAAGTAATCTATTTACTTGGCCCCAATTAAAAAAGTTTTCTTTTTGTGTTAGAAGATACGCTCCGGTAAGAAAATCTTGGGTTGCAGCAATTAACAATTCTCCGTTTCTGGGTGTAACAAGATTTGATTTATTGCTCATTAATACGAGTGCCTCTGCTTTAGCTTCCAAAGTTTGAGGTAAATGGAGATTCATTTCATCACCATCAAAATCTGCATTATAAGGTGTGCAGACACATTCATTAAAGCGAAATGTTCGATGTTCAAGAATTTTGGCGCGGTGTGCCATGATGCTCAACTTATGTAAACTAGGTTGTCTATTAAATAAAACAATATCATCATTAATCAAATGTCTTTCAACAACGTCGCCAAATTTCAATTCGGCTGCGATTTTTCCACGATTCCCATATCGAAGGTATCGCTTTGAGTCGCCATCGCGGTCTGCTACAAAATTTGCACCGGGATGTTTATCTGGTCCATTACGAATAAGTTCTCTCATTAAATTTATATTTGCTTTATTTACTATTTCTGGAAATGTTAAAATTTTTGCAACATGTTCAGGAACTCCCACTTGGTCAATGTACAAATTGGGATCGGGAGATATAACTGTTCGACTAGAGAAATCAACTCTTTTACCCGAAAGATTTCCACGAAATCTTCCTTGCTTTCCCTTTAGCCTTTGAACAAGCCCTCTCGTGGATTTTTTTGGCTGCATGCTAGGTGGTATGCCGGTTGTTTGGCTATTTATATATAAAGCGCAATGCAGTTGCAGAAAGTCCCAGTCCTCGTTGATCATATGAACCTTGGCTCCTGACTGACGATGTTTCTGAATTACATCATTAATAAAAATTATTTCTGAAAGTTTCATAGTTAAATCATCTTCATTGGTTCCAGACTTTAATTCCGACGTCACAGAAGGCCGAATACACAGAGGAGGTACAGGCATTCTTGTTAACATTAAGTCCCGTGGATGGACCATTGCCGGATTCATACACAATAATGGAGTATCACTTTCCGGTATTCTATCTAACAAATTAAGAACATCTAAAGGAGTTAATATGAAAGAAACTCCGCTTGATATTATGCTTTCCAGTTCTTTATCATATTCAAGAACATTATTATACGCTTGTATGTGCTTTGCCATTAATGTATTATCAGATTTCGAATTTCGATATTTTTCGTGAACTATTTTTAAAAGACCACATTTCTTGACTAATCCATTTAAGCTTTTACAATAAGGACAAATTGTAATTTTTTTGGCTTTTTCGTGAATTTGTTTTCTTAAGGCTTTTCTTGTAAGATATAATAATTTTGGATTTAATAATTTCAGTCTATATTCTTTTTTTAAATCTTCAGGAAGTAGAACATGAGAACAAACCTAAAATATTAAAATAAATTTTAAAAAATTATTATTTAAAAATACTTGAGCTCATTTGATTGGATTAAATCATGTACTCTTAAATTGTAATTTTAAAAAAATCTTAGAGTAAAAGATAATCTCTTCAGAAATGATTATTTCCTTTCTTTTTATTTTCTGGAAGCTATCTATAAATTTTTTAAAATATAATTAAGTTATCTGCTTCACTTGGACAGAAGTCCAAATAATCTCTTATATAATAATAAAAAAAACTTGAATATTAATCCCAAATAATTGCTTCCAAATGACTTTAAAACAAATTTAAACATCATTAGATAAAACAGTGTTAACAAATAAATACTGTTAAAAAAATTGAAATAATCTTGGCTTTTTGGATATAAAAAATATTACACTAAAACAGAATTCATGCCTAATGCTAATTTTAATAATACATCTGAAACTTGAAATACCTTACAAATTGTTTGTAAAATAGTAATTACTGATTGGAAATATCCAATATGAAACACTGGAAGTTCCAAATCTATGTAACCAAAATGACCAATACAGTTAGCAAGACCTTTATTACAGGTAGCACAAGTAGCATCTTTTGTGTTTGTGCCCATTTGTCTGTCAAGAACACCAAAGGAAACAGGTGTTCTTGGTACATCTTGATTGTATAAGTTTTTGCCTACAACATGAATATGGGCCTGCTGTTGTATTTCTTGTGGACTATCCACTCCAAAGCAGACATGAGATCTGAAAAAATAATGAATTTAAGAAAATATTTATGGCAAATGATGTCTTTCATTCTCAACTTTTTCATGAATAATAACAAATAAGATATAAATTTTAATTTTTATAAATATATTGACTTACATCATCTTTGCAATATTATTCTCCCTATATTGTTCCTTCACCATGTTTGAGCTATATTAATCTGACTTTTTAAGATGAAATAAAATTAAATATTCAATTCTAAGTATTGAATTTTATGAAAAATGCATCCATAGCCAACATAATATAACACTTTAAAAAAGGATGTAAATATTTTGAAAATGTGGAAAGGTTTTTTAATCTAGAATAAATGAAAACATACAGAAGATAAACAACATATATAACAATTCAAAAAAATCAGTTTAAACATAAAACACAAAAACTCCCTACTTATTCATTGTAGTAGAATACGTTAAGAAACATTAAATATCATTAAATCTATTTCATAGTAATAGTTTTACATCATAATATTAAAAATGTATAGCATTATTCTAAAAAGCAAGCTTATAATATTGTTTTATGACTCATATTAAATAATAACTATCAGTTCAATCACCTTAGATATGTTAAAGACGAGTAAAATAATTCTACAAAAATACGTTTATAAAAAAGGAAATAAAAACAAGGTGACAGCTTTCGCTTGGAAATTTGTTCAGAATAACTTCCGACATTTCTTTCTAAGAAATTCAAGTAGCATGTAATAAAAAAAAAATAACGTTAATATACGCAAACAAAAGTAATTTATTTGCGGTTTTGAAATGAAAGTAACAAACAACGTTAGAATAACGAGATAATAAGCTTTATTAATGGAACAAACGGAAGAAAATTCACTTTTAATCCAAAAAAAAAGAAAGAAATATTCTTCATGAAATATTTTTAAATATCAATAAAAAGTTTTATCCTAATTTCTATAAAATCTAAAGTACCCATGTGTTACATAATTGTTTTATTAGATTTTTTCAACATGACGAACTTTCTGCAATTACCTTCACACAATTTCATAACACATGGTGATAGTTCGCCTTGTTGCTCCACTGACGCACGTAAATTACAGCGAATGGTTTCAGCATATTTTTTAAATGTCTATAAACATTTGAAATGTCTATGTCTATCTGAACGTTATGGATTACTTACACTCAAGACATGCACATTCTTATGTAAAACGTAAAAGCTAAATCACACATGACCATTGTTGAGAGAAAATAGCGTATGTATAAATCGTCCCGCCTGGTAAAGCTGAAAAATATACTACAAGAAAAACTTAGCACAGAAAGCAAATTTCTCTGAAAGACAGTTACATGAAAAAAGATAATAATTATAAATTCTTTATATATATAGTAGTGTTAAAACTTACATTTTTGTAGTATTTGTTGCGAAAATATAAGATGGCCAGAGATAGATTGAATTCTTCCCAATATTTAAATGACAATGTTGAAGATGGATCTACATGCAATAAGGTAAATGAATTCATGAAAATATTTGTGGGATAATTCAAATAATTTTTTTTAGTTTTGTTCATTATTATTTTAAAATTGCTTTTTAGTTTTTATTAAGGAAAATCTTATTTTTTTAAGCAAATTATTAAAATTATTTCTGAAAAAGATATCATTAGAGTCCAATTATTAATATTTTAGATTGTTGAATGGCTCAATCAAGCTGCTTTATCAACTGATGCAGCTGCTAAATGTGAAAATCTACAAAAAGCTCAAGAAGTTATAATTCATTCTCCAATCTCCAGCCTTTTGGACAATTTTTTGCATGAAGTACTTGGTTTTCAAATTGATAGAAATGCAGATGTAAGAAAATTTATAGTAGGATTTATTGAAGCTGCATGGTAAGGATATTTTTAAACATAAAAGAAGGTAGTTTTCAAATCATAAAATTGTAATTTATTTTTACATTATTATGTAAAAATGATTTAAAAATTTAAAAGATTTTTCCTCTGATTAATGGATTAATATAAAAATAATTTTGATGACTTTTATATTATGACTTTAAGCTATTAAATTTTCCATCCTTGAATTATTTTTAATTTTATATATGTTAAATTTTATAATTACAATTAAATTAGCTGTTTTTAGTCATTAATTTTAAGTTGAACAACTATAACATCTTTGATCAAATTTAAAATATTTGAATTTTTCTTTTTTTTTTAGTAAAAAAGATCCAGATATTTTACCAAAGATAGTAATGAATATAAACCTTTTACTCCAAGATACATCAGCACAAGTACAGAAAAGAGTAATTCAAGCAGCAGGTCCAATTTATAAAACTGCATTAAAGTGGTTGGCTAGAGCAAAAAGTGTAACTGAAGAAATGGAAGCTGCTTGGAAAGTGTTGTGTCAAATCAAACAACAGGTTATTAATATGATTGATAATGACAATGATGGGTAAGAAAAAGTGCAGTAATGTAATATGTCAGAATTTTTAGTATAGTAGTTAACTGTTTAAACATTTATTGTATGTATTTGAAAAATTTTATATCCAAAATTCTTATTTTTTTTTCAATAAATTAAAGAGTAGTTTTATACAATTTAGACTGAAATGAATATAAATCTAAATCATCAGAAGCATTTTATTTGCTGTAGTTAATCAGAATTTAAAAAGAAAATGAATATTATAGCTAAATAAACAGGATTTCAAAGTTTTAAATTTTATAAACTCACCAGCATTTCAGAATATGCACATGATCAATAGCTCTCAGATTTTAGGCTAATATTTTCAGCAGTTAACAAGAAATGTAGACTTTATTACAATAAGTAATAATTTAAGCCACCAAACATACAGACTGCTAACTTCTCTAATATCAATACATTCAAAAAACAATTATAACATAAATTGTTATTTACAGAATCCGAACATTAGCTGTTAAATTCTTGGAGTCAATTGTATTGTTACAAACTTATCCAGAAGCAGATACTTTGCAAAAAGAGAATGATTTCTCATTAGAAGATATTCCTTTTACACTTAAAATTGCTCGCAGAAGGAAGTTAGAAGAGGAAGCCAAGTGAGTTTCTAAAATATAATAACAAGTATAATTTTGTGCAAAAATTTTTCATAAGCATAAATTTGTTTTGCTAGGGAAATAATGAGTAATTATGAATAAAAAAAAAAATGAAAAAGGAACATTCAAGGATACTAAGAGAGTGAGATGTGCTGCCTATATTTATTTACTTTATCACATACATTTATAAAACATGGTGTTAAAGTAATATATTTGCATGATGATTATATATATTTCATTCAATACAATACCCAACAATTTTTTAATAAGATAATCATATATATATATAAATTGTTTTATGAAGTTTATTTCTTGAACTAATTTTAAATTTTTATTTAATAAATTTCTTGTAATGTATTATTTCTATAATGAATTCAGTGTTTTGAATTTCAGTAAATGAATTAATTTTACTAATCATTTAATTCATAAGACAAAAACATTTTAAATTAATTAACAAATTACAATTGTTTTTATGTTAATATCTTTCAGCAATATGTTTATTTGCTCAAATTTGTTATTTAATTTGATAGATCTAAAGTTAAAATATTTTTCTCTTATAAAACTTTTCAGGCCATAAATCAATTCATTATTTTTATTAGAAATGTTAAAATTCAGGAAAGTTAATTTTGAATTAGTATTAATTTTTAATTTTAAACCCAGAATATATTATCGAATCGTAAATGATATATATATTTTTTTTCATTTCAGTGATATATTTGAGCTTCTAATTAAGTTTCATGGATCTCCTCATATTAGTAGTGTAAATTTAATGACATGTATGGGTTCTTTAGTTTTAATTGCAAAGCTAAGACCACAGTTCATGCCAAAAGTAGTGACAGCTCTAGAGACTCTACACAGTGCGTTAAAATTTTTTGCATAAGTTATTAAAATATAATTTTTTATAAGTTTCATAAAATATGTAATTTGTTTTTATTAACTATTTTTCTTTCAGTTAACTTGCCACCAACTCTTTCAAAGAGTCAAGTTAGTTCTGTAAGAAAACATTTGAAACTTCAACTTTTAAACTTATTAAGGCTTCCTGCATCCTTAGAATTTCACGGTAATATAACTACTTTACTAACCGATCTTGGCGCAACCTATCAAGAAGTAGTTAAATCATATCCAAAGGCAGAAGAAATACGAAAATACAGGCAAAAGCATATGCTTGATTCTTGTCAATCAGAAGTACCTTTAAAAAGGATTAAATTAGATGTGGACTTAGAATATCTTGATACGGAAGGAGAATTTGTTGAAGATAAAAGAAAGCATGATACCGCAGTTGATGTAACAGAACGCTTTATCTTAGAAAGGCTTTCTCCTGAATTGGCAGCTCAACTTGTCATGATATCCATGGTATGCTCCTTAAGTAACTGTACAAGACAGCAGTAAAAAAAATTAATGTAATTAGAAAAGAGTGGCAAAAAAAAATCTATAAATTTAATTAAGCCCATCTCCTATGAATGTTTAAAAATTAAGTATGAATTCAATTTCTTTGTGAATCTTTGTCATGCTATTTTCTATTATAAGAGTAGAACTAATACTTATATAAAATTGTTATGGAATATTAATAAACTTGAATAATAACTTTAACCAGCTTTTCTACAGTTTCTATTTGAAATCAATAAAACTCTCGAAAGTAAAAATTATTTACTGAACAATGTCTTGTCTATCAGAATGTTTTTTGTAATGTCATAATAATAATTTATTTATTTTGTTTTTAAAATCATATAACTACATCATTGAATTCTTTAAAAATTGTCTTCAGATAAAACTTTCATATAATTCTGAAGAAAAAAAGAAAAAACTTGAATTCATGTTTGGTTAATACAAATTCGCTATTAATGAATGCATAATAATGAATTTGAATTGTCTGATTAGGCAAAACTACCGGAAACTATGCCTCCGCATTTTAGTGCGACATATACTCCAATTGCTGCTGCTGGCACAAAAGGTCAGATCAGACACGTTGCTAGATTAATGGCAACTCAATTTACCACTGCCAATTTAGGGCCAGGAATGAAATTGGCAAAAAAAGGTCAGAAACCGCTTATTGAAGATGAAGAAGAAGATGGATTTGGATTAAAAGGTAACTGATTTCCGATATGATATGATGATATGATTTCCGAAATGAGAATAATGTAAATTTCTCTTGATGTCATCGCATTTTAAGCGCTTATCGTACTTAAAAATAAACTAAAATGATTACGACATGTGCCTTGGTTTCATGGAGAGAAAATCTTTAAAAAATTGCGTATTTTATCGCAACAATTGAAATGCGAAAAGATAATCTTTTTGGAGCCCGTTTTTTAATATGAGGACGAAATTTGCTCTTTTTGTATTCAGTTTAATATTAAATGAAATAAAATAATAAAGATAGGAAGTTGTTTAAAATCATCATAAGGTATGAGGCAATTGTGTTTCAATTTTTTCTCTTTTAAAAATTATTTTCATTGGAATATTATATCTTAAAAAGTATAGAAAATAAACTAAAATAATAAAATTATGATATTCAGCAGAAAAATTTTACTCCAAAAATATATTAACTTTGTGGTAATTTTTTTTTGAATTTTTAGGCAATGCGATGGATAAAAAACTTGATGATAAAGTTAAGACTACTTTAATGCCTGCTGGTGCAAAACTAAATAGATTGACCAAATTAAAGTCCTTGAAATTATCAGAAATTACAAAGCCACTAAATGAAGAAGCCAAAAATTTATTAATGATATCGGCTTTCGAAAAAATTTTAAATGGAGAAAAGGTTGCTGCTCAAGGAGGGGCCATTTCAACAAGGGGAAAAATAATAATAACCATGGCATCGACTTTCAGCCCGGAAATCAGAAGAGGTTTAAATTTAATTCAATTTCACCAGATTTACTTGAAATTCGATTTCGATGTTCTATAATCCTATATATATATTTCAGCTACTATGAATTACATTACATCAGACATTAAATCTCGTATAGATCTTTGTTTATCCTGGTTATACGAAGAATATAGTTTCATGCAAGGCTTCAATCGATTTCCTTTTTGTTTGAAACAAGATAAAAAGCCGGACGAAAATTATAGTTTACTTTTACGAAACATAATAATGGAGGTGATGTGTAAATGTAAGCTAGATCCTAGAGACAGAGAAGTATTATTAACCCGAATCTATTTGGAAGTGCCATTAATAACTGATGACGCTTTGGAATTGCTGAAAGACATGTGTTGTGACGAATCGAAAGCTGTTATGGGAATAAAACTTTTAGAAGAACTTATTGTGAAGCGTCCTCCGAAGCAGATGAATCTTTTAAATGCTCTCTTGGTCCACACGTCTCACGAAAATCCAACAGTAAGTCAAACATTATACATTCGATTTATAACAATTTGAAGCTACAAATTTATTTACATAATTATTGTGGAGATAATTTTCATTTAACACATTCAACTCGTTAAATCATATAGTTTTGGAATCTTAGTTCTGACATTTATTATAGTGAATCTGATTATTCGGCTTCACATCTATCATTTTTTTCAGAATCAGTTATAAGTTTCTCTCAATAATCATTTCTTATATAGTAAAATGTTTTTCTGTCCTGCGTAACTTTTTATGTCATTCAAAATTGTTTTTTTAGGTACGAAATGAAGCGCTTACTAGAATTGTTAGTTTATATAGCAGAAGCGATTTAAGTAGCATAATTGAGGAATATTCCGCATTTTATCTAGGATTTTTAAAGTTACCCATGCCTCCGGACGTTTTATTTGGCAATGATCGCGGACGTTCTAGCAAGACTGACACCTGGACAGAGGAAACTATTAAGGCATGCTTATATCTTTTGATGGCACTCTTACCTGTCAATGAAAAGATGATTCACGAGTTAGTATTTTCTTTCTATTCATTACAAGAAATTAATATATAAACAGAGTTTAGTTTTTTGTTGTATTTTGTCGTTTCATTCATACTTAGTTAAAGGAATAGTGATTTAACTTTAAAAAATTTTTATAACTTTTATTAGAATTGGATTTATAGAGATTCTTTTCCAAATAGATTGGCTCGTGTGTACGTTGCTACGGCGGCAGATGTGAAGAGAACAATTCTGAGATTACTTGAACAACCTGTACGCGGAATGGGAATGAATTCACCCGAGTTGCTTAGCTTGGTAGAACAGTGCCCCAAGGGAGCAGAAACTTTAGTCACGCGCGTTATTCATGTCTTAACGGATAAAGGTGAAATAAGATATTTTTCATTTTGTTTGTTAAAAGTCGTTTTAAACAATAGGTAACAGTGAATTAAATCACTTCACATTTATATTAATTTTAGTACCTCCAAGTGATGAGCTTGTGGCGCGTGTACGCGATCTTTACCGCTCGAGAATATCAGATGTCAGGTTTCTTATACCAGTTTTAAATGGTTTGACAAAGGAGGAGGTTATAGCAGCGCTACCAAAGCTGATAAAACTTAATCCTATAGTCGTAAAAGAAGTTTTTAATCGTTTGCTCGGAACACATTCTGAAACGTCAGAATTTGTCAGTCCTGTTACACCGGCAGAATTGCTGATAGCACTCCATAAGATTGATCCAGCAAAGTGTGAGCTCAAAATTATCATTAAGGGTAAATAAATTAATTTTTAAATCTCATCTTTAAAAATAAACATTTTATCTCATACGTTAAACTTGAATGTTGTACGGTTTCAGCAACATCTTTATGTTTTGCCGAAAGACAAGTATATACTCAAGAAACTTTGGCAGTGGTTCTTCAGCAGCTTATGGAAATTCATCCCTTGCCAACGTTATTAATGAGGACGGTAATTCAGTCCCTTACCTTGTATCCTCGCCTCATTGGTTTCGTTATGAATATTCTGCAGAGATTAATTCTGAAGCAGGTATATATCAAACATTTTATTAAAAAGAAATAATAATCTTTCTAATAGTAAATTTGCTTTTTAATTTCTCGCAACCCATACCTTTTAGGTGTGGAAGCAGAAAAAAGTTTGGGAAGGATTTATTAAATGCTGTCAAAGAACAAAGCCTCAGTCGTTTCAAGTTTTGCTTCAGCTGCCAGCTCCGCAATTAGCTGAAGTTTTTAAAGAATGTCCGGATCTTCGAAATCCTCTCTTAGACCATGTGATGACTTTTACTGATCATCAGGTAATTTATTTTAAAATATTTAAATATTATAAATGCAAGCCATTATTTAAGATCATATTTCTACATGTTCTTAGACTTCTAAATCATTGGTGTAATTAAAGTAAAAACGATTTGTAATCGTCATTTTTTTCAGAGGAAACATATACCAAAACGAAGTATGGACGTTTTGTTGGGAAACAAAGTTGTAATAATCGACGATGAGACAGAATTCCCCTCCACCACAAATCCACCAGAAATTATGACTGAAATAAAAAAGGAGCCAGTAGATCGAAGTGAATCACAACAACACAACGTTCAGGATTTATAATAAAAAATCAGTATTTAAATTATAATCATAATCCTCTTTTGAAGAGTTTATTTGGTACTATTTTGTTATTTCGTAAAAAAGAAATGAAATAGGAAGTGCTTTATGTTATATTGAAAGTTAATTGTAAAATAATTTCTGATGAACTATAAAAGAAAAATAAATGTAGTTTAAAACAATTATTCAAAAAATGTGCTAAATTATTGGCTTTATGAAATTAATCTCCACTTGAGTTTTCAGCAATTCTTGTTGGTTTTATTCAAGTGAAAGTGAAAACAAAAGACAACTTTTCCAGATTGCTTTTCATTTTAGTATTTCGATTAATGTTTTAATGGCAAAACCCTGTTCTAGGCACTTTCATTCTGCTGCACAATTTCCCGGATTTATCAGTATTTAGATTATAAGATTACTTATAGTAAAGAAAAACCAAAAATTAGATTTTAAATCCTTAATTTCAAAAATGATATTTTTTCCAACTGACCAAAAAATCTTTTGTTTAGCCTGATTTTGTTAATTTTAGAGAGAAGTAAAACATGATGCGCATTTCATAGATAAGAAAATGACTTCGACAAATTTGTCTATACACAAAAACAACTGAACCATCAGTTGATCAAAAACTTGAATAGTTGCACATAATTCAAATCGTTATATATATATTTCAATATTATTATAGCCTTAAAAGTTCACATTTGCAAATTCCGATGAATTGAGAAACAGACCTAAAGCATGTAATCAACATCGCGAGAATTTTCACTGTCAACGGGTGTTTTTTCTTTCCCTTCTTTGCTTTCCCTGTTTTGCAATGTTTTGCCAATTAATTGCTCATATTCTTTAATGCTGCCTTCAATTACCTCCAAATTGGTAGCGTTCTTCGTTTGAGATTTAACTTCGTCTGATGTATTTACCTCCTCCTTAGAGCGCTGCGACTTTTCCGCTATTCTTTTTTTCACTTTGGCATAGATTTTACTGGATTTAACTAGTTTTTGAACCCCGTCTTTTTGAAGCCAGCGATCTCTCCATGAAGTTTCTTCGACCGTATGGAATGATTCGGATTCCTCAACTGTTGATCTGGCAATTTGCTGATTTCCGTTATTTAACATTTCGTCTTCGCTTTCTAAATTGATGCAATCACGACTGTCCGATGTGTCCTCTTCAGTTTCTCCTTTATTATTAACTGTCTCACTTTTGTCAGTACCAACTGACTCCAAATTAAGCGCGCTCTCTGAAACTTGATTTAATGCGAAAACTTCGCTGTGTGTGGATGTCCTAATTTCAGAATCCGTGTCTAAGGGAGCACTAAGTTCTTCGTACTTCTCTCCAGGTGACACATTTGGTTGGGGCAGAGACTTTGTCGTTGATTCCTTAACTTCCCTATGAGTTTCATCTTCACTGCTACTTAATTCACCTTCTTCCTGCTCACAAACTTTTTGTTTCACTGTGGAATAAAAATGGCATGTAACCTATTTGCTGATTGCTATTTGCAAAAAGTAAAATGATTTTACTCACCGGAAATGTCTTCATCTTCATTTTCCAAACGTTGTTGCCTTGTCCTATAAATTTTCTTCTTAAACAATTTATTTCGAAACTCTAACTCGGCCTGAAGTCTCTTTGCTTTATCTTTTTCCTGAGTCTGGGTTATTTTTTCATTTTGAGATTTTCCTATTTTTCCTTCAAATGTTGTTGTTGAATTTTCATTTGTCATAATCTCTTCAAGTTGCTCCTTTTTCTCTGGGGCTATGAAATCATCATCTTCACAACCAGTCAAATCTACAACCTCATCGCTAGTTTCTTTGACAACACTGCCCTTCGTTTCGGAGTTATTCATGTCCACATTATTCCCCTCTTGGCTATTTTCATTTTGTTTCAATAAGGATCGAATAGCCTTGGCCCTCATTTCAAGTTCCAAAATTTCCAGGAGGGTTTTGCCTTGCTCAGCTGGAGGATCTGAATCATTATGGGAGACCTTTCCACTCTTTACATCTTCTATTGAATTACCTTTTCTCTTTCCTCTAGTCTGACATTTCTCAGGTTCGTTTTGGGGATTGTCTTCTCCTGATTCATCAGATCTGAAAATGTTAAATTTTAAAAGTGAAAAATAATGATTCTCTTAATTTTCAAACAAAAATTAGCAAAATTCATAAATGCTGGTTGACACTTTACTCATCCAGGGTATTTCAAATATCCTTATAATCCATCATTTAAGCAACAAAAAATATTTATACTAGATTCATAATTTTCTTTAAACACATTTTGTAATTTATAGGAGAGTACATTAAGAAATGATTTAAAAAACTACCTTCATATTTGACTTTCATAACTGATTATTTTACCAATTTTCTTACCCATCAGAGGTTGAGCTTGAGCTAGTCTTATTTTTCTCATCACTTTCATACTCATTTGATTCAACATCTGATTCAGATGAACTTTCTAAAACTTCTCCATCCAACACACAAGCTATTCTTTTCTCTGACATTCCTAAAAGTTGATCCAGACATTGTAACTTCAGATGATCTAAATCACAATCCTAAAAAAAATTTCCTGATAATTTAAAACTTGTTATTTGGAAATCATATCTTCAAGAAGAAGAATAAAAAAATATGAACCTTCAAAATTGGTGGCAACATTGCTTTTAATTTATTTCCTTTAATAACAGAAAACATCTGATTGATCATTTCAGTCCTATCATTAATGTAGTAACCAATTGGGTGGCACTCTTTTGTTAAATCAAGTTCTTCCTCACTACTTTCCATATCCTCTGAATCCTGAAATAAAGTATACATTAACTGCAGTGAAATCTTGCTACAATGACACACTTTCATAATAATTATCCAGGGAAAAATAGTAATTAATTTTGCATTTTTTCTTTTAAAAAATTTTGGACATTAAATTGTGATATTTTATTATATTGCAATATAAAATTCATTTTAAAAAAATAAAATATATCAAAAAATGTCAATTAAAAAAAGAAAATAATAGTAATAATAATAAAGCCATATCTCAGGAAGATAACAGCAATCAAGACAAGCAACAATCAATCTTTGTTATATTCTGTAGAGAGACTAACAAATTTTTAAAACTTATTGATAATAACAGCAATAAGTTGAACTTTGTACAATACTGAATAATAATACATATTTATAGGAGCAGACATATCATATTTTGTTTATTATTATTATTACTAGGGTAAATGAAAGTGAGAGCCTCATGAAAAAAAGAAACTTAACTGTTAACTAACAATTAACTTAACAGATGAAAATTAAATTCATATTTTAAGATGGAAGCATTATTTTCATATTTAAAAAAAAAAAATTATTGTGACCCAAGCATAGATAAAACTGGAACTTGTATTT
This sequence comes from Ricinus marginatus, assembly GCA_028565995.1. NCBI lineage: Eukaryota > Metazoa > Arthropoda > Insecta > Psocodea > Ricinidae > Ricinus > Ricinus marginatus. The sequence continues at coordinate 26,674 of JAOWBB010013446.1, forward strand.
TTCTCAGTTGATTCTTTTATTAAGAGCTCTTCTGAGCTTTTAAGTTTTGCTTAGTAAATAATTACCTCAAATTTTTTTTTTCTCCCTTTTTTCCCGGCTTTGTCACTTTTTCTCAAAGAATGCTTGCTCTTTGTACTCATTTTCGAAACATTCAAGTGAAATACTTCAAAAATTATTACTAATAACTTTTAATGTTTTTTTCATAAATGGAATATTAACCGTTTAAATAATCTGGTTTTGTCTCAAAGTGTACCAAACGTTCCCCCGTGGGATGCTTCCAATTGCCACTGACTTGTTCCACATGCAAAGCACATTGCTACCAAGTTAACCTCGACATTTTTTCGCACTTAAAAAAATAAACTTAATGCAGGATATTAAACATTTCATTTTTTAAAATCGACAGTTAACAACTTGATACCGCGTTACGTTTTAAGTATTGATTGAAAAAAAAAATACGCATAGGAACGAGTGTAATAAAGTGAAAATCTGTTGAATTTTACTACAAATTGAAAACTTATGAAATATTACTTAAAATTCTTAACTTGATTACTTTTGGCCGGTTTAAAAACTGTTAAAAGCATTTCCCATAGTTGTAATTTGTATCTCATGTAAATATTAATCGTAATTATTTTATGTTATAATAATTTTAAAATGTTCAGATACAGCCTGTGATGTTGAAAAAAATATTCATTACGTAATTTCTTAAAAACTTTAAATTCATTTTAAGAAATAATATATATGATGTTTATATTTCATTAATATATACTTTTAATATTATCTATTTCACATACGTATAAAAATTACAACAAAAAAAATTTAGAAGTCAGGTATGAAATATAGAAAGATATCAAATGCAGCTGAGAATTTTAATAAAGCGAATAATCTTCGACAGAAATTAAAAAATTGAAATTATATATATATATATATCTCATATTATGCATTTTAACGTCAGGCATTTTTTTTCATTGGAAATTTCTTAAGCTTTTTATTAATAACAATTAATGAGCAGCAGTGAAACAAAAGCTGTTTAAATAATTGATAAAAATAATTAATACAATAAAATTTAGTATTTCTAAGATTTTATGATAAATTGTTAATTAAATTTTATTAATAGTTAAAAAATAATTTTGCCTAAACGACAATCTTCGCCCGCCAAATTGAAAATGTATCAGAAATTAGTGTATCTTTATATAATGTACGATATTTTACAATTAATCTGATTTTTTTTTCACTTGAATGAAAATAGAATACACTTGGGCATTATCCGATATTGGAATCAAATTTTCTTAATTTGTCAAATGATACAATTTTTAAAAAACGTTTTCAGCCCTGTCCTTTGAAGGAAGTTGGCACCCCCTCATCATATCAGTTCCTTCGGTCTTTTAAATCGAAGTTTAATGTTACCAATGTAAATGTTTCATTTGCATAGGTATACAATTTTTATCTAAACTGTACTTGTCGTTTTAAGATATGGAGTTTTTTCTTATATTGTAGATGTTGATATTAGTATTTTTCCTTGGAAATCAATACAATGAACATAAATCGTACAATTTATTTGAGTAAATTTTTGTTTGAACTGAGGACAGTTTCAGTATCAGTGCTGAACAATTTCAGGAACTATCATGATTTTATTTGGTCTTCTTCTTCAAGTTCTCGAATAAGTCATATAAATAGGTTACAGTTCAAGCATAGCACTACTCAAAATTTTTATAGATTTCGCTATTCTTTCATTTATTCTAAGCCGGCATTTTCCGCGATTAATTCAAAACTTTCAACTCTTAATAACAATAAATATGATAGTGCGAAAAGTAATATCGATGACAATGCGACCGAAGAAAATCCGCTAACAAAATCGCAAGCGGTGGAACTGGTTTTGCGATTAACGGAGGAAGAAAGAAAATGTTTAATGACAGCTTTAAGTGAATATGAGTCTAATCAAGTGAAGGCCGAATATGAAGGTATCTAGCCTTTCATTAAATGTGTTAAAATTATTTTAATATGTGTGTTTTTTATTAATTTACCTAAATGATTATGAATATGGTTTTGGTTAAAAAAATTAGTGTTAACATTTTACTAAAAAAATTCCCTTATACTTAAGTTCCTAAAGATTATTTATTCATGAATATCAAATATAAATAAACTGCATGTCTATGGACATATGTTGTAAAAATATTTATTCAAATATTGTAAAGTTCTTTAGCAAAATTTTACTGATTGATATGATTGCAATGATATAGAAATTTGTTTGATGACTATTTAAACTTATAATTTGTAATTGTGCAAAACATTATTACTATGTAATGGAGTTGTTGCATCAATATATTTAATAACTAATAATCTATCTCATTATTAATATAAAATACTGAAATAGGTCAATTGGCAGCAACTAGATGGCGTTCAAAATTTGGAAGACCCAGTAAACTTCCAACACTTGGTGATGTAGACCCAACAGGATCTTATTGTCATCTTCCTGAAGATTGGTTAAAGAAAAAATATGGTAGGAACATGAATGAAATAAATTTTAATACAGGGAATTTGGTTAAGAATACCCTTCAAAATATTGCATGTAACTTGTACTAATTTGAATTGGAAATTCTAATGTATATAAAATTGAATTATAGCAACCATTTTGAAATTAAAAAACTTTGCTTGATAATGTTACAATGTTTTGAAATAAATTTCTTTCTTCAAAACAGTGTTTTCTATGATATAAATTTTTTGAATTCTGACTAGTATATTTAAATTAATTACATTTGTTGAGCAACTTATTAAATTCACTTTAAACATGGATTTTTAATAATGAAAATATTACTGTTTCAGAAAAAAAGAAATTCTAAGAATAAGATACTTAAATTATCCTTATAAGAAAATTAAAACACAAGTTCAAAACTTTTATATTATATTATGATTTTTTATAATATAGATATTGACATATGATTACAATAGCATATTATGACAAATTGATTGCATGTTGAAGATTTTGAAAAAGTGAAATAAAATACATAGATTACAAAAATTCATATTCTTTCAATTACTTTTATTTATACTATGTCCTAAAATATTATTTCCTAAGAATTGTTTTGTGAATTTTATTATACATATATATATATATTTTAACTATGAAATAATTAAATTACAACATTTTGATATTTTTTATTTTTATAATAAAATTGAAGTACCATCAGTCACATATTGCAGGAAGAGCGTTTTTTATTTTCCTTGATTTTGCATTAAATAAGTTATATTCGTCAGAAACTATTATTAGCTACACGTAGGGTAGTTTAATTTCGATTGAAATGTGCAATACATTTTGAGCATATTAGATTATTAGATTTTAAAAATGGAGAAAACGTGAAATTTTAAAAATTAAAATTGCCGAAATTTAAATAAAAAGTATGCAAGAAGAAATTTAGGACCGATGTTAGGCGCAGAACATCTGCAAAATTTTAATTCATCACAAATCATCATGTTTATTTTTAATGGATAAATCAGGAAAATTTGTAAACGAAGGAGGAAATTTTTATTCCTTCAGTTTTGACTGAATAACATGCGGATGGTATAAATACTCATATAATTTTTTTCATTTGTAGAATGAATTACATTTGTGATTCATTTACGTAATTTTTCGTTATATTTTAAATCAAAATTTTATAACATTTCCGTTATGCTGTCACTATTGAAATTGCGCAGTAATCGTAATTCCTTAATTTTATCAACAATTAGATTCATTACTAAGTGTGCACTCATCTTAATTATTCCTTTACATAATTCTTAAACTTTATAAAATAAAAAAAAAAATGATTGGAACAGGCTAAATTTATCGGTAATTTTGTACATAATATTCTGTAACGCAATATTGATCGCATTTTTTAATCAGCTTATTTTAGTTTCACATTCGATATTGACCTGGAGCATAAATACCTCAAATCTTTAGAAAATTTGCCACGAACATAATTCGAAACAGAGAAAAAATATTTTCATAATCTCGTATTCTGCACAAGCAAAGATCCAAAATTTGGTGCACAACCATGAAACAAGGCGGATGGCGGCAAAGGTTTAAAATGTTTGAACCCAGGCACGTCACCCTTCGAGTACAGTCGGTTATCCTAACTGTCACTATTATGTGTCTGTTTTTAACCACTTACTACCGTAACAAACGTCAATAATAATTTTCTTTCTGTGATTATAATAAATCTTCTAAGCTTTCCTTTCTTATTTTAATTTCCGCCCTAAAAACCTTTATATACGTAAAGGTCATTCACTTTGTGCCCGCGCAGAACGACTCATTTTCAAAGTGGCCAAGCCAACCTAAAGGATCAGGTTCTAACAGGTCCCTTTGACTCCCTCGACTTGGTGGTGGCAAAGCAAAAGTCAATTTTTTTTTATTACAAAGATATGCTGCTGCGTCTTTGAATGCAATGGATTTAATTTGCTTTTCAAAAATTTAAAAAAAATTGAATTTTCTCATGAAAGGTTATTTATTATTTCAGCCGAGCAGGTTCCGATGCCATCGGCGCACCAGTTGCTGAGAGGTAAGTAGACTGATGTAGTTTTGTAGAGCTACTTTGACAAATCCAGAAATGTGTTTTGGCATTGGCTGATTCAAAAAAATGTTGCTCAAAATATTATAAAATGACAGCTTCTGAAATCTCATTTATTGGGCGTATAATGGTGTGACTTTATTGTTTAAAGAAGAGATTCCAGAAATAATATAGGTCATAATATTATAAATACATAATAGAATAAGATTGAAATACATTATTTATTTCGTACTTATTATTTTATATATAATATGGTGTAAACACGTAAATAATCTGCTGCCAAATCTGAATAATGAAAAAATATTTCTCTAGTTAAAATTATTTTAATATCACAGTGAATATTTTATTATATTAATATACATTGTTTTAAGTGCCATGCAGGTGATTATAAAAGGTAAAAGGTAATAGTTAATTATATAAGGAAGCTAAGATTTCAGTTATCTGTTTCATTCTAATCAATTGTGATTTATGGCATGATACTTTTTAAATATATTTTTAAGCCATCTAAAAAATTTTCTCTTTGCAGTGGCTGTCTTCAATGCAGTTCCTTTTGTAGGATTTGGTTTTTTGGATAATTTCATTATGATAGTCGCCGTAAGTGTTCAAACTTAAAAACTTGTGTTACATATCGAATGAAATTAATTTAAGTTATTAAAATTAATATTTGCGTTCAGGGTGATTATATTGATGAAACGGTTGGTTCTATCGTGACAATTTCGACAATGGCTGCTGCAGCTCTAGGAAACACAATTTCCGACGTCATGGGAATAGGTTCGGCATGGTATGTTGAACTGGCAGCCTCGAAGATTGGCCTGAAAGCTCCAAATCTTTCCCCCATACAGTTGGATATGAAACCGGCAAGAAGAGCTGCCAATTTGGTAAGGACGAAGAAAAAAAAAGAGCACAAGGCCCTTCATTGGGCCAGTGTCTGAAAGAAACCATAGCAATTAAAGATTCTGCACTTCAAATTCTTGCATTTAAATTTAAGCAGAAATTTTTTTAATGCAGGGCAGAGCTGTGGGAATAATAATAGGATGTCTTTTGGGAATGACGCCTCTTCTCTTCATCAAAAAGGAAGAAAATAAATCACCACCACATAAAGTGTGAAGCTAGGACATTTAACCTGTGGTTCGTGATTTTAATTAATTTAAATCTAGTCTTGATGTTTTAGGTTATGATACCTTCGAGTAAATTATTGTGAAATATAATGTATCGCCATTTATTTTCAGACTATATCAAATCATCAAAATTCAATGATTAGAATATACTTAGTCTTTAGTCTTCTTTTTAAAATTTCAGTCAATGTTCATAATTGTTCAGTTTCTATGTATTACTAACTGTAATTGGGCACATATTGTAGTGTCTTTGAACGTATGTTAAAGCTATTTTAAGATTTTCATATGAATAAAGTAAACGCATATTCGGAAGAAAATCCGTTAATGAAGGCAAAAAAAATTTATTATTAGTTAATTATTTAATAAATTTATTTTCACAAAAATACATGAAAAATGATACGAAGAAATTTTTATAAGTATTTATCTTGTGCTACTTTACCAATACTCGAATGGATAAAATATATAATTATTATCAATGCTTCTACTTTTAATCTAAAGTAATATAATTTTGTCTTTCATAATATAATTTGGTATTATAAAAAAAAAAAAATGCAGCATTAAATATTATTAACAAAATAGGAAAATTAGACAATTTATTTTCGTTTTTCATTACATTACTCATAATTAATACATAAGCTCGCACTTGATTTATGAAAAAATTTTAATTTAATGTCGCACTATTTGTCCCATTCCAAAAGGTTTCAGTGCTTTATTTACCCTGTATATTTTCCAGACTCGCTTTCGGCAGACGAAAATTCTTGAATTTTTTGAATTAACAAAACTTGCACATTAATATTTATATCCTTTTTAATGTTTATTTACATTTACGAAATGAAATTAATCATGCGGGCGTCCTAGACAAATATTTAAGCGAACTCTGAACTTTGGCAAGTATCACCCATGATATATCGGTATTTGCTGCCAGCGATGAAATTTGGAAAGATGCAGTGTCAGCGACCGAATAACATGAGTTGATAATTGCCAAATTATCACAAACATCCTTTTCGACAATATTAAACCGCCGTTAATGGTTATCTTTAAGTTTTTGATACTGATCAAACGTAATTCTTGTTTCGACGTTAAGAGATTGCATATGAAATCAGGTAACGAAAAAAAATAAGTTCAAAATTTACTTATTACACATATAAATTAATATTAATTTGAAAAATCTGATAATTTATTCGCAAAAAGGTTATGTTCTTTTGAAAGCATTACTTTTAAATAATATGTTTTTTCAAAATCCTTTAAAAATCTGAAATGTACTAAAACAGCTATAAAAACAAATCAATAAGTTTCTTTTACATAAATATTTACTGCTTACGAAAATTCATTGATGTTAAAATAAATTTATTTTGTAATAATGAAATAAACTTTAATCTTTATTTGTTAAATATTAATTAATAGCATTCTTAGTACAAAAGTTTTAAAAACCAAATTCGCTTTTTCTTTCCAAATTCAATCTGTTAAAAAGCACATGAAAATTATTCTTATCATTTAAATAAAGGCAATTTGGAAATATGAAATAAATCTAATATTTTCAAAAATTTATGATTGGAAGTATTGAATTCGGCACTGAGTTCATTAACAGGTAATTCCTAATGTCATTTAAACAATTCCAAATAGTATTGCGAATGTGAAAAATTTTTAAGCTATTTTTATCAGCTAAGTCGCCCATAACAAAATAAGTCGCATCCTGTGGTTCACTTTGAGAAAGCTTTAAAACTAAATGCAAAGATTTCCAGTTCATGCAGTTTGAGAAATGTATGTCATTAAAATTGCAGCAGCCATTACAGACATTTAGTTTGTGAGTAATTTCAAATTCTTCAAAATTAACTAAAGAAGAAATTTCATGTTGCTCTTCAATGTTTTTAGCATGTAGAATACTGGATGATGAGTTATAAAATGATATGTTATGCCAGTTATGGTTGGCTTCCAATTCTTGTGTCTTTGCTTTAAATCCCAATCCTGGGATTTGTCCCACTAACAATGCAGATCCAAATAAAGTAAGCATGCTGGCTGTATAGCCTGTTAAGCAACCAGTAATAACCTAAAAAATAAATTTTGTTGATATCAATACCTTTATAGAAAAATAATTTTTAAGTTAAAGTATTTCCTCTGCTGTGAAAACTTAATTGCTGAATTATATTAATCTTCTTAGTTACAACTCTGCTTTTCAAAAGCAAAAATCAATTTAAACAAAACAGAAAATATACAAAAAACTTAAATAACTGACAAGATTTATTCAAACTTACTGTGCAAATGGAGTGTATGATGTTTGTTATGTCAATTAATTCAAGCAGCAAATGCAATTCAGTATAAGTGAACCATCCTCTTCTGCTTCCTTGACGAAGGCCTAATTTGCATTCCAAAGCATGAAACCTTTCCCAAAATTCTTTTTCACTAACAAATACCTCCCATTTCTGAAAAAAATATTTTTATAAGACTGAACATATTAACTCAAATTTCATCAGTTTCAGAAACCGTATTTCATATTAATTCAGTAAATAAATTTGAACCTGATTAACAGCAAATCCTAATATTTCTTTATAATTTGTAATACCTTTTTTAGAAATCTTTTCTTTTGCACTGAGGAAAACAATAAAAATTCATATGAATTATAATTTATAATTCATAAATTTGAAATACTGATATGCACCCATAAAAGCATTAATATCAACTTATAGAATTGCAGTTATGTTATTAATATAATTAAGTTAAATGAAACACACCCATAACTGACTTAAAGCAAAGTGGACATCATTCTTAATGCAATGTGTTTTAGTAAGACTGTTATTGAAAAAATTTATCAATAGCAATATGTACTTTGTACAGTAATAATTTACAACTAAGCAATAACTCTCATAATTAGATATGATGATTTTGACAGTTTGTTTAATAATGATTTAATAATATGAAAAAATAAAAAATTAAACTTAAAAGTAAAGTAATAAAAGATAAGGTGTATAAAATTTGCACAACTGACAAACAACACTACAGCATTAAACTTTAAAAGAATTATCTGTTGAATCAGTATTTACAGAACTTTTCATTTACAATTGCAAAATTAAAACTGCATTTAAAATTAACAAAATCACAAAATTTTAGATTCTATTAAAATGATAACAGCTAAGAAAATAAACAATTTTTTAAAATCAACCGAAACTAAAAGGTAAAGCTTACTTCAACAACATTAAAAAACAAGATATTTTGTTTTATAATGGAATTTTAAAATTATCATATCTTTTTGATAGTACAAACCAAATAAATTCTTAAAACTTAACAATGTTTAAAAAAATAACTTACAATGGCATCTAAAAATTGTTTTTCTGCTCTGTTTATATCCTGAACATCAATACCTGCAGATGCTGCCCATTCAGAATTGTTAACCTCATCTTCTTCTCCATCATCCTGAAGAAATTTTGATCCAACCATCTAAAAAAAAGACAAAATATTTATAAATGATATAAAAAATATTGACATTAATTAATAAATAGACTATTAATTAAAATTTTTGACTTACCAGTGATATTAGGAATAGTTCAGAAGGAGAAACTTTGGTCAAATACTTTGGATTAGCTGATTTTAATCTATCTAAGTATAATAGAGCTAAAACAAAGGAGCATGGTGAAACACAGGCATTATGAGATAGATTAGCTGCTTCTTCAATATGTAACTTATCTAATCCATACTTGTTTATTTCTGAAAATATTTCTGCAGCCAGTTCTGGAAAATGAATATACATTACAAGAAATTACAAATAATAAAATCTCTTTTTATTTGGGATCTCTTTAAAGGAAAAACTTTCAGATCTTTGAATATATATATGTATTCAGCTCACAAATATTAAAAAATTAAATATTCTAAAATTCATTAATTGAATTTTAATGAAAGAAAAGACAACACGAAAATATGCATTTACCTGTACATGGCAAACTAGTGCAATATGTTTTTGGAAGTTTAACATAATATAAAGATTTCTTAATTCGAGATAAATACTCTTCATGATTTTTGATACCCTGCAGGAAAAAAAAATTAAATTTTTTTAGATTTTCATGCCTAATATAATTATAAGGAGCTATGCATGTTTTTAAACGGTTGCACATCCATAATTGGATCACAGATTAAAAGCATGAACATTTACCCTTCTCTTGCCAGGTAAAGATCCCTTTTTAAAAGGTATTGTGAGCATTATTTAAGTGATTTGAACTTTAATATTAAATTTCAGTCCAAATTAAAACTGAAAACAATAAGTGAAACTTTCAGATTTAATTCATAAACCTGGAACTACACACCACACCACGAGTAATTAAATCACACTTTAAAACTGCAATTACAAACACGATAAACTCATCTTGCGCATGCGCGATGCTCATTTTCGAAAAAAATTTTTTTTATAGTTTTTGTGATTTTCGTGTTTATTTTTTTTTTCAAATTCTTTTTAACGATTCCATTCGGCACCGAATTATTTCCCAACCTGTTGCGATTTATTCAATTCGCCGCCACCAGCCTTATATTTATTGTAAGTTTTTAAGAAATATCCCTCGATAGAGACATGCTCCATTTCCTTCCGTCTAACGGACATGTTTAACAGGCAGTAAATAAAAAAAAATTCACGTTCCATGGAATAAGCCTTACTCATACGAAAATGATTTTTTCGAAACTCTCGGTGAACGAAATTTTCGAATGGAGTTTTAATAAAAACTTCAAATGAAAAGAAATATTTTTTTTCTTTTAATAAAAGAATAAGAACAAATGGAGAAAAGTTTTTTCTTGGTTCTTTTAGTAAAAGGAAGTTACAGTAAGACCTGTGCCTCGGATATTGGAGATTGTAAAGAAATACTTTTTGAAGCCTCTTAGCGACGAGATTTTAGTCTGATGCTCTCGGTTAAAAATCACAAAAGCAGTCATTTTTGCTCAAAATCTGCAAATGTAACTCGTTTGAAAGCTCAATTCTATCTTAAGAGGTTCAATCAAGTTTACGAGTGAATTCTACATGAGACACTTAAAATATTTTTGATGTCAATCTCAAAATATATCTTCCGAAAATCCCACTACGATCTTGCTATATTCATGTCTGCCTTTAAATATTACATCTGAAATAAAATGTTGACGAGCCATCTCCGCCTAAATTATTTCTGTGACTCCGAATTCATCCAAGTTTCCTTGTGGTGGTTCAGGAAAATTTTTTGCATATCAGAATTTCACCTTCTTGCACAAATAAGCGATATTTCTTTCGTTCCTGGAATGTGTACATTTTAAAAGTGAACAACACCAGTTTTCTGAAGCTGAATTTAAGCTTAAGAGAGTGATATATTTTTGTCCAACTTCTATTTTGACCAAAAAGTAGAAACTTTGCCTTTTATCGTGTTAAATATATGACGTAATCAAGCTATTTTATTTTCGTCTACATTTTCACTTAAAACGTTAAGCTTCGCATTTTTTTCTTCACGCCGTTATGAATCGTACAAATGGAATTTAAAAATCTCTGTACGCGCATTTTGTCTACTGCTACGGTAATGTTTATGGGTCCTGCTTTACGTTCTTCGAAACATGTAATTTAACATTAAGTTTTTATTTCAAGACTCACTCGACGCGTTTTCAAATGGAAAGCAAACAGTGTGAATTGTAAGTCTTGATTTTAATTTTTTTTTGTATATTTTATTTGCAATTATGAAAATAAAATATTTATGCAAAAAATAATATTGCAATATTATTAAATAGATGTCAACAAGAAGAAGGCAAATATGTATGTCCAAAATGTGGCATTTTATTCTGTTCGGTTAGTTGCTTCAGAGCTCAACAACATTTAGAATGTTCAGAAGTATTCTACGAGAAATGTGTGAAAGAAGAACTTCAGCTTTCAAAACCTAATTGCAAGAATGTCCATAGCATTCTTTCTAGGACACAAGATACTTTCACAGATGATTATTTAGGTATTTAAGTTACATAGAATCTTTAAAAAAATTTTTATTAAAGGCTCAGATATCATTGTGAAAAAATTTTAATAAAATGTAATGTGTAAAATCATATGATTTATTTTAATATAAAAGAAGTTTTTTTTATCAGATGCTGCTTTAATTATATGCAAATTCATTCATAAAATTAAAGTTTTATTGATTAATTATTATATTTGAAGGTAATTTTTCTCATTTTCAAACCCAAAATCCATACTGGATTTTTCTTAATTTCCAGACTTTGATGGTAATGAAGAAGAAGAAGATGATGAAGATGATGATCTTGATTTGGCTGACAGAATGAAAAATGTAGATCTTGATGATGAAGCCAAAGTCTGGGAGAATTTAAGTTATGAGGAAAAAATTGACTTTAAAAACTTTGTGAAAAGTGGTGACATTTTGAAAATTCTTCCTAAATGGCAACCATGGTGGATTTTTTATGAATCAAAAAAAATTGTTAGCAACGATGAGAAAGATGAAAACAATCCACATAAATTTGTTTGTCCTAGACTAAATTTTGAAATACCACAATTTAGACAACTTACAGTAAGAATATAAACTTAAAAAATAGCTCTATATCATGTTTGCAAAGATGCAAAAAATCATTTTAGTTTGTGGTTAGAGATAATTTTTTAATACAGATTTAATATTTTAGCCTAGATGTTTGATCTAATGCAAAATGTTTACTCTGTGTATAAAAAATTGGTAACACTAAGAAATTTTAGATAGAATAACCTAATGTTAGTTATTAAATTCTATACTTATCTTAATTCTGCGAGAATAATTTTCTTCAATTAAAGAATTTTAAACTGCATTCATTGTTTATGTAATGTAAATTACAAACTGCCCATTTTTAAAAACATTATTAAACTAAAATGCAATTTTGACTGTTTGGTCCCAATTTTTTTCTAAAAATCAAGGGATGATTTTTGATGTAAAAGATTTCCCTTTTTCGTAAGAATTTCTTTTCATATGAATTCAGTTTCACTGAATTCTTGCAAATGAAGTGGAAATTAAAAATTTTTAACAATTATAACTAAGTAGAATTTATATTATGATTTATTTTAAATTTAGATTAATAAAAAACTTATATTAAAATAATTTTTAATGTAAGAAGAGTAATTTATTTATAATAAAATTTTGCGACCTAGGCTAAAATATAACCAACTTTAAATTTACTAAATTTAATTAAAGAAAAATTTTTCCCAGTCCGTTGCTTATAACTGAAAGGGATTATATTCAAGAATATTGTTCATTCTCAGAATTAATGTTTAGTTTAAAAATAACATTTCCTTTTTATTCCTTTGTCTTTTTAAATTTTTTTACAGAAAAAAGCTCCTGCTGCCATTATTCCCTACACAATCGTGAATATATTATTGTCATATGCATTTACTACTAGATGGTTTAGAGGATTTCATAATGAAATGAATGTTGAAGCAGTAACAACATTACTGGCATTGTCAGCTGCATTGAGAAAAAATGAGTTATTTCAAAATTGTATTGAAGCGTACATAGCTTTTGAAAATGATTTAATTTGTGTGAGTTATGTAAAGTAATTTTTTAAAAATGATCAGTTTTAAAAATTAAAAAAATTTCATATGAAAATTGACCTAAAAATCTAAAATCCTTTACGTTTTGATCCAAGATAGTCGACTTTAAGTTTGAATTAACTAAGAAAGTTTATTCAAATGAGTCTGTTTAATATTCTTTATCATCCAATACAAAGACTACTTTTTAATTCATAATATTAATTTTTTTTCAACAATTCTTAGAATAGTCTAATATTTTTTTGCAGTGTAAGTGGATGAAAGATGACAAATTTGACAAAAATATAATTTGTGAGGATCTCAAAGCCATTGTTGGCTATGTGAACAGTGATGGCTCTCGTTTAAGCGTCAAAGCTTCGCTTTGCGACATTTATAATATGTTTGAAAATGCACTGAATATATTAAAGAATGGAGCGAATATGGAAACCAGAAGGTATATAGAACTTGAAAAAGATTTTTCTCCTGCATTTTATTATTTGATTCAAACAGGAAATTCCTAATTTCAGATTCACTGGTTCGCCACCCAATCCATTGGAAATTAAATTGTTTCTAAAAAGAATCATATATTATCTGTCATGGACCGTGTGTTATGGGGATCAGCTGAAAGTAATATTAGCGGAAATGAACTCTGGATTATTTGCATCTTAAAATAGATTCGATTATTCCTTCATTTGAATCATATTTTTTTAAGCGAACGTGAAACAAGCGAAATATGAAATAATGTATTGTTAACGAGTTAAAAATTTAGTTAATAGTTTAAAAATTATAAAACAGTTCAAATCTCGACAGGATTTAAAGTAATAGGTGAAAAGAATGAGAAATTTTTCAACATTTCTCGTCATTATATCGAATTATAAAATGTTTGTAATTAATTTACATCACATATGATTTTAAATTAAGAGATGATATTTTTGTAATTGTAAACCTCAAAGTAAAATTATTAAATTCAAAGTTTCTTGTGTTTAAAATTAATTCTTATAAGAGATATTCCTGCTTGATGTTAGTTTTTTACTGCTTTTTGAATCATTATCCATTATACAAAAATTATGATTAATAATTTATTTATAATTACGATTTTATGAGAACATAGAAGTGAGAATAAATATTAGCACGAAATTTATACGAAACATATTATGAATGGATATTTAGATATTACTTCACTTTTTTGTTTTTAGTAACCGTAAATGTTCAGTTAAAATTAAAATAAGTATTGTTAATACTTTTTGTTGCTTAAATAGAGCAGACATTTGGCTTTAAAACTTTAAATAATCTTAGTAACATATTGAAACTCAGCGTTCAATTAAACACGGAGGGCGCCTTGAAATTTCCGAGTATTTTTTTATTTCTGTATTTTTCTCCCATTTGTATCATTGATGAAAGTGCTAAAGCGTCTTACTGAAATTAAAGAAATAAATTAGATGTTGCAATTCAATGGAATTTACTTTAAGGCTGATTCACTAGTTCATCCACCATTCAAATTACATCTATTCACTATACTTCCGGATAGCGTGGTTCGGCAAAACTTTCATTTCCATAATAAAAAATCCACAAAGTTCTATATTTTTTAAGTACTTTAAAAGTACTTTTTAAGTACTTTTTAAGTATTAAGTTAAGTACTTTAGTAAGTACTTTAAGTACTTAAGTTTTTTTACTTTTCAATATTCTATGTTTATTTTTAATTTTTTATTTAAGACAACCTAAACTAAAGTTCTATATTTTAGTTTAGGTTGCCTTAGTTTGTTATTGTCATAGTACTGCAAAAAAACTAATGCAAGAACCTAAAAATTGAAGAAACATTTTCCAAAGTATAAAAGACTGATTGGCAATAAATTTAACTTAATACGCCTCTCAGATCAACGAAACGAAACTAACTTATCATTTTTAATTTGGTTATGTTCTTATATTTAATAAGGACTATTTAAGCCATCGGTGCATCAAACCTTAGCAAATCTATGATGGCAGTTCAGTTGTTTACAAATATGTATATAAATCATTGATTTGCATTCAACATTTTTCGGATATGCACAAGGTTTCGGTAGTTGTATAAAATATGGAAAATTCCGATCAGATAAAAGGCAGCAAATCAAACGCACGATTTGAAAGAAAAAGTTCCGATTTTGTCGAGGGAAACATAAAAATTACAAGGAAATTGTAAGACTAATTATTTTGTAGTGAGAAAAATTTTTTTTATATTAAAATAAATTGGCAGAAATTATTTTTTCACTCGCTTCCTTTCTTAACCTAAACAAATTTCGAATTGATTTTTCACCGAAAGGTTCCATTTGCATCAATTGATTTAAGAATAAGAGTTAACGCGTGAGTTTAGGTAACTAACCTAGCTTACAAGTGGAGCAAGTTCTGGGCTCATTTTCATGAAAGTCGTAACGTTCGCAGACACTGCCCCGTTGGAAGCACGGCGGTCGCCTACACCGACGACCTAAAATTGGTGGCGGTGGGCCAGGAAAACGGCAGCGTACAACTGTTTGAACAGGGAACAGAAAAACAACTGCTTTCCGACTGCGAAATAGTTAAGGAAATGGAGCCGTGCACGGATATCAAAGTTCGGTCGTCACCAAAGAGCGGTTTCCACAAGAGCCTTCTCGTGACATGTGCGTAAATACCAAATCGGAATTTCTTGATGCATCCCGTGCTGTTGCTTAAATGTATTTTAATCAGATCTGGGAGGTCACGTCAAGCTTTGGGATACCAAGATCGGGAAATGTTTGTTCACGATAAAGGAGGACCGCCAAATCTACGGGGCTAACTACCACCATTTTAACAGTAAATTTTTAACCTACGGGAACGATTTCAAAGTAAATCTGTATGACGAAGAAAGAAGGATCACGGAGAGAATTTTGGCCTGCAGGTAAAGCAACCCTCCCTCGGGCCACCACGTGCGTTTTCACACCTTCAAGCTGCTTTATGGATTGTTTCAGCGAGATACATGGCTCGAATAATGGACATACCGACAGCGTTTGCTGCGCCAAATTTCACCCAAAAAATCCCTTCGAGGTGGTGTCGAGTGGCCTGGACGGTACCATCCAGTTTTGGGATCTGCGGGTACCCTATGCCGTGCGGTGCATTTCCAACATCTTCAATTTTGGCGAGGCAGTCGACGTTTCCGAAGATGGAAAAACTGTGAGTTACCTGAACCAGATTACTTAAAGGAATCAGTTCGGAAATCCGTAAAAGCGTAAATGGGTTCTGAAGGAGTAGGAGATAAAATTTGCTCGGGTTCTAAAGGAAGAGTGCATAAATGCACATATAATAATAATAATAATAATAATTAATATTAAATAAATAATTTTCTTGTTACATTCGCACTTGTAATCGACGGCCTTCCGCATTTTCAGCTTCTGGTTGGTATATCGAACAGCAGAAATTGTACATTAAGAATATACGATTACGACACGGGGACAGAAATAAAAGAAAAGCACTTCGCCAATTCGTACGTAGGTATTCGCAAAAACGCATTTTACTTTTTTGTAAGTTCATACAATGCACATGGTATTCGCGGTTTTAGTCCATTTTGATGCGAATAACGTATGAGGATTCGTTTTTTAATTCCCGAACGTGCAAAGAAAGAAGTCTTCCATCTGCTTACGCTGCGGACAAGCATATAACCGAACTGTTTCAGGTGTACTGCTGCAAATTCTTGACTGTTGCGCACGTCGGCATCGGCGGCTTTTTCCAGAACGCCTTTTGGATCGTAAACCTGAAAACGGAAGAGGTACAGGACCGTTTTCTCAATTGCGGGAAACGAGTCCGAAAAGAAATTTAACGTGAGAGGCGTTTCAGGTATTCGGGAGCGCGTGCGATTTGCCGGGATGCGTGACGAGCTTCTCTCCGCGGCGAAAGCTCCTGCAGCAGAGAGTCCACCACAAGGAAGTGCCCGGCATCGTTGTGAGCAGCGCCGAAAAGGTCTACGAGATAGAGACGATTCCGTGCGAGGGCGAAGAATACGGAAAAACCTTAGGTATCTCGTCGGATGCCAACTTGTGAGGAGCGGATTGAAACTCACCAGGAAGAGTGCATCGAGTTTTTCCTGCAGCATCGCTATTTATTTGTGAATTCCCGCGAGGAGGAAAAGCCACTTTTCCGACTTGGAATGGAGAAACTGCATGATGCGTGCGATTGGAAACAAACAAACAGTACAATAAGGCACATGTTGCACAAATGGAGAAAAATTCAAATAATTTTCGTTAAATAAATGGAATGTTGTCTTCTTTGGGCGATTCATTCTTAAATTTTCCAGTCGATTTCGGGGCGATCGATTTTTCCATATTTTCTGCATCCGGAAACGTTGGTGCCGGAACTGAAATTTGCCGGGCAAACTGTCATTTACTGTTGAATCAAGTATTCTTTTAATATATTTCCCGACGAATCTTCTGCCACAACCATTTTCGCATCTTTCATATTATTGTTTTGCAGCGGCAGATTGAACTGCTTCGGTATGTACGTGCCGGTGAATTCCCAAGATGTCAGAACCAGGCCGTCGTCTCCTCGAAGTTCGATCACTCGTATTCCGGACGCTGAATACACAATGTTCCTGCAATCAAAGAAAAACATCGAAAAATTACACAGATTCCGACAGATTTGATTCGTGTTCGAGAAACGGAGGTTTTCTGACGTGAAATGTAAAGCAACAGATTTATGTTCCGACGCGATTGCGTGAAATTCACGTTCGCGTTCTCGGTGCTCGCGTCGTTCTATTTCCCCTGGTGATTGCAAAGGTACGTCTCGAGTGTCTCCGTGTGTACGTCTCGTCCAAACGGAGGAACTTGCGGTCCCGCTTAAAAATTAATCTTTCCAGCATCCACGTTCCCAAATCGGAAACTCTCCTCTGGGGCCAAGCATCCTAGCCAACGGCGTGCAGGATGCACCCCGATGTCTTATTGCGGGAGTCCCTCTTTTCGGGACGTTCCTTCC
Source organism: Ricinus marginatus (assembly GCA_028565995.1). Lineage (NCBI taxonomy): Eukaryota > Metazoa > Arthropoda > Insecta > Psocodea > Ricinidae > Ricinus > Ricinus marginatus. The sequence goes on from JAOWBB010013446.1 coordinate 44,760, forward strand.
CTCGCCCATGCGCGGCGAGACGCCTCGCCGGCAGATCTCCGGTCTGCATCGAAGCTGCATCGGTCACGGCACTTTCCACGTGCATCGAGCAGTAGGCGCAACACCCAAGTCTCACCTGTCTTGATCGTATTCGATGGATGGTGCCGCGCATTCTTGAGCGTCGTCGTTCGAAAACCACCTGAGGAGTTAAAGCAGAAATTGGAGTTACTCTCGTGGACCCCGTCTGCGGGGGCGATTTTCGTACGGAAAATTTCCCCCCCAAGCAACTTACTTGTGATACCTGAGAAGCACCGCGCAGCTTCTCTCCCAAAATGTCAGGTCCTCCGCGTACGTTTTGAAACAACTAGACTGCTTTTTCTCATCTGCCACGAGATCGCAGTTCAGCAAAGGCGACGAATTCCAGGCCTTGGGCTTGGAGGTAACCATTGAATTTTGCCTTTGGAAGACGTTCCCGGGCTTTCCTTGCCGGTGCCCCCTCGGTCTCTTTATGGGGGAAGACATGGTGTACGTCACGCTCAGGTCCCTCGTGAAGCAGACTGTCGCGTGCTGTGCTTCGTGTCGCACTATCACGTTTTTGTTCGCATCCTTGGAATGATTGTTCGTCGTGAACACCAAACTGATGTTGTCGAATCCTCTTCCCATTATTCCCCTTTTGGAATGTCCCAAATCGAAAGCGTGTCCCAGCTCGTGACAGACGGCACCCAGGGTCGTGGAGAAGCAGCTTCCGTAAGTTCCTCTGAACGAAAGAGAAAACCGTTTTGTCGGAAAAAAGGAAAAGGTTTTCCACAGGATTTTCCCTGCTCGGTTTTAGAGGTGGCCCAAAAGGTAACGAACCTGTAGCAGCTGTCGTCCATGAATTTCATTTTGTCGACTTTGGTTCCGTCCATAAACTTGGGCAAGATTTCTTCAATGGTCTCCGGCCACGTGTAAAGGCATCCCGTTCCGAACACCGCCAGTCCTCCGCCTCCCAGAGCCACGTGTCCCTGCATTCGAGCGACTACTTCCTCGTACGTTTCCGGTTCGCTGTCGCTCGCGACGTACCTCGTGCAGGAAAGAAAAGCGAGAAACTTCCTCTCCTCGGAGCCGTAGGCGGACGACATGAGCTCTCGCCCGAAATGCTCCCAAATTTCCTCCGGCTCCATTTCGTACACCTCCTCGGACGTGAGTCTGCTGTGGAAGACGAGGCAGTCGATGCCGATGCCCGCGTCGCAGGCAAGCTGGAAGGTCCTTCGGCCCATGTCGCTCTCGTGGAGCTTTTCCGCTGTCAGCGACTGAATCAGCCTCGAGCCGAGGGAAATTCTTCGGCACGCGCTCTGGGGCGAATTGTCCTCGTGGTTCGGCGCCTGAAACCGCCCATCGTTTCCCTCGCAGATGATGTACACCGGCAGGACGTGGTATTTCGTCGTTTTCCTTCGGAATTCCAGGTTTAGATGCAGGCGAGAGTCCTCGAATTGGAGAACGAAGCGGTTTCTCCCCGGATCGAGGTGGACCAAACATTTGAAATGACCGTTTACCACGGGCCAGTTGGTCACCTCATCGGTCAGGTCGTCGGGACCGAGCCTTTTGAGCACTATGGTGCCCTCATCGACGACCGTTCTCTGTGACAGCCCCGAGACGTAGCCCTTGACCACGGGCAGAGAATAGCAGAACGCCTCGTTTTCAGATATATTCGTTAATGTGATTCCGTAGGTTGGAAAATTTTTGTTTCTTCTCTGATTTCGCAACAGCATTTTGAAGCAGCACTCGGGGCCAAGTCTTTTAGCCGTAGAAAGGTTGATCCTGAATCCTGAGTATATTCTTTTTCTTCAGTCAAATTAAGTTTCAACCCATCACGAGCGAACTAAATGCAAAAATAAAAGATACGATGCTTCACATTTTCAAATCTCACGCCGTCATGCTTAATTTAAAAGATGCAATAGATAGACATAGCATATTTATAGGCATAACATTGATAAGATTCTTATAACATTCAATTTCTTCAAATTTTATGGATGTTTTAAATGGTCGCTATTATCCTATGATACTGACTGCTTTTATACCAGTGCTGGCAAGAACAGAACCCCTTACATGAATTAGGAGTGCAAAGCGAAGACAAATAATGATGAGTACAATGAAGTGATTATAAGGCAAACACCCTTCAGGAAGATGCAGGAGTTAAAGTAATCAGTCACAAAACTATTAAAATATTTTTTAAAAAATTATTTCGTTATTCTGCATATTAGTTGCCACTGCTTTTGATGTAACTGGTTTTCAGTTTCTGTCAGTGATTAAGATATGGAATCTTCATGCTTTAATCTTTCCATCCTGGAATATTTTCTTGTGCATCTACAGCAAACATTGGAAGATAACTGAAATACAAGAATCAAAAAGGGACTACTACTCAAAAGGAGGGACCACATCAATGAACAATAGCGACCATACTTGCACAGGAAGATACAAATCAGATATCAGCCAAGGGTAAAAGAAAAGGGATTCTCTCATTTCAATCATAATGACATGCTGAATGCAAATTTTACGAGTTTGAAATGGTCTCGGAATCGATGCAGATTATTGCATTACACCCTTGGTAAGCGTGTTCATAACCGGGTGAAAAAAGTGAGGCAAATCCTCTTCAAAAAGGTCGGGACGAAAAAAAATTTTAAATTATAAAATCCACTATCGATCAAAGGAGAACCAAAATGAAATATTGTACAATGCGAGAACTGCATATTATTTAAAAGAAACGGCGTCACGTTAAAAGACATTTTAACATCATTTTAACAATCAAATTTATAAGCTCTAGGAATGTAATTATTGCCACACGGATTTAATCTTTCATAATCCCGATTGTCGACGACTGCGTTTAAACACCCTCAGCACCATTACCCTCAGGAGCAGAAAGCCGGATCGTGAGTGGCTGCTTACGCTCCGACATTTCTCCCTTCTTGCAATAGTTCCGTAAACTGCTGCTACATGGCGCCAGCGTCAATATTGCTGCGTTTATTTACTTTAGGTGGGTGCCAAAGCGGAAATGTTAAAAAATTCATGGTCTACAATAAAATAATAAAAATCGCCCTTCAGCGACTGACGGCAGTCTGAAATACTACTTTTAACCCCAGCCAAAATTACGGCTACCCAAATACCGTCAAGTTTATCATGAAGAACGGCTCGTTCTGGAAGGTTTCGCAGGTTGGGAATTTAATCGCGTCACTCTTTTCGCTGCATAACTCTGACGCTCGGATGCTAAAATGTGACGGGAAACACCAAATCGAATGATTGCCGCATCGAATGACGAAAAATAACGTCTCAGGGCGAATGTGTGAACTTTTTCCGAGTTAAAAGACCGGGAATCGGTGTGAATATAGCCGCGGCCCGGGGGAAATGCATCTTTCAGTTCACTTCGTTTGAGCTTTGAAACTTCCGAAATCTTCCCAATCGAATATTCGAGAAAATGCAAGTTCTTTTTTTGGGAGCGGAATAATTGAAATCTAAGGATTCTGGAGAAGGGCGAAGAGCTAATTTTTACCATTAATGCCGGGTCAAACAGATTGAGTTCTCGGTTGCTTCGCAATGGACCATCGCCTGCGGAAAATACTGCACTCTGTCAGATTCTTTTTTGTGGATGAATTCACAACTTTTAGCGCAAAATAATGCTTATGGATGTGTTTGATCAACTGAAACCAAAACGCTACAAGAGCAAGATGATTAACGTGCAATACCTTTAGCTTAATCTGCATTTTCCGTGCTGATTTTCATTCACATTCTTCTGGGCAGACCGTCATCATTTTGGTACGTCAGGACTATTCATTGAAAAATTCTTGCTTCGGACAAGCACTTTATTTTATATACTTTTTTCATTTTGGGAGGACGAAAAAAAAAAAACTTTTACGAAAAGAAATCCAAAATATTCATCATAATAACTGCAATAATCATAAAAAGCAAGAAACTTTTGATGAAGGAACATAATTCATGGGGCCTTAGCCCGGAAACATTGTGTTTTCAACGGTTCAACGGACTCTTGGATTATAAATTTCTTTTAACCCATGCCATTAAGGAAGGTGTCACTGCCTCTTGTGGCTGCCTTCACCTTTTCCCTCAGATCAACGACCTTTAAACAAAACCCGCCTAAAGAACCTCGCTGGATTTTCCAGTAGAAATTTTTATTGAGTGTCCATAAAACAAAATCCATTTTCAGTATTATGCGACACTGCCTCGTCGAAGGATCTCCTGCGAATCGCGGAGGGAGGCGACGCCGAAAGAGAACGAAGCGAAGCTACGTCATTTCCGCAGACGCTGCGGTCCGGAGTTTCCGCCCCGCGGGTTTTCGCGAGTTCCCACCCAAGTCGGAGCACGTTGAAAGTGAAAAAGTTCGGCTTCGCTGCCGTTCGGGCTTGCCATTGAAAACGTTAAGCGATTTTTAACGCTCTTTCAAAGGAAAATTTATTGAGAACAAAAAAGCAAGCGTGTAAAGAGTAAAAAAAGAACGAAATCCTTGGGCTGTCAACCCGTAAACTGAAAGGTAGATTCAAAAAATAGGTTTCCTTTTCAATATGAAAGTCAGTGAAATTTGGTTGTTCTTTCATCGAAAACCTTGATGAGTTTCGTCGTGGCAGCTCCATTGTTTTCCTCTTTTTACCCTTACCATATTTAAGGTACGAACCGCCGCGTTTCTAAAAATCTCTGACGCCGGCCTCGCCCCGAACCCCCTTTCGATGTTGTTTCCACTTCGCACTTGTTACGGACAACTCGATGATTATTGTTGAATGCAGGTACGAAAACGATTGAGGGCAGAGAAGATCCGTCGTTTCGCCGTCTCCTCTGCAGTATCACAGTTCATGAGGACGTCTTTTCCCTGATTCCGGGCAAATTTCTCTGCTCATTCGGTTTCTTCAGTTGAACGTCTCGAATGGAGGTCCACGCGCGCACCAACGTCCGTGCGATGTTGGTCCAGATTCGACCGCTTATTGCAACAATATCCAAAGATAATGCTATTAACAGAGGTAAATAAACGAGGAAGCGTTGAATTTTCCAAAATAAAAGGCTCGCTCCGATCGTAAACCTCATTTGACGCTCAGAGACGATCTCCTTCCTTCCGCCTTGGTCGTCTGACTGAACGACTTGTTCGAAAGCATTCCAAAAGCAATGCAAGGGATCGTTCTGCGTTTAGGTGGCGGCGGGGGTTCGGTTTACGCGCACCCCTCCGTCGAAAGGAAAACGCGTTGCGACCACCGACCGGCGCCCGGATTTGGAAAAGGGCTCTGCGCGGTTGGCAGTTCCAGTTCCAACTGGGAACGGGAGCGCGCGACACAGCTCACGCACCGGCGACGGAACTTCCTGCGACCGGTTTCCGTTCCGTTCGATTTGGGTTCGACCACCGAGTGGTCTGGAAGCGAGGAGCTTCCCGCGCGACGTAATCAGCCGGGAAAGAAGCGTCGGGAGCTCGACAAAGGAACGGAAGCGTCAGGGCTGCCAACGTCGCTCCATTGTCTAACCCTCGGCCGCAATCCTCCACCCATTTTTTATTCGCTTTATTACCGTCATTATCGTGATTTCTTTCGTGAACTGGGTCAGTGAAGCAAAGGTTGGCTCGTAAATCAAGGGTGACGGATACTTTCATTTCTCGTAAACTTTCCTATTCAGCATTTTGCACGCAGACCATTTAAAAGCTGCACTAAAACCAATTGCATTGTTCACGAATTTCGAATGGACGGGAATTGGGTCACAAATGTCCGATCCCCGCTTTCCAACGTCGTTTTCGGTTCGGTTACCGTTACCCGCGGCATGCGGGAAGGGCTCGGACTGACGGTCGAATCCGCTTCCGTGCCAAAATAAGGTGCATAAATTTTTTGTCCTCCTGTGGGAAAGCCCTCGACCCCAGAGCGAGATCATCCATCGAAGTGTCATGTGCGAAGAAGATTTTATCCGGGATTCGAGCCATTAAAATTACGAAGATGCCTTTTGGTTAATTGAGTGCTTGTTCGCCATCTGTTCCCTCGAGAGTTAATGGATGAGGCGCTTTTTGCAGATGTCGATCTCGAAGGAACGGATCTCGTCCGTTTTCGTTGCTCGGATTTCACGCTTCGCCCGAACCTCGAAGCGTTTGCTTCCCTCGCATTCCCCGCGGCCGATGCCGGCGTCCGACCCCGCGGGAAGGCGACGCCGAAGGAAACGAGGGCGTCTCGCCTCGCTCTTCTCGTCGGGACTCGACGGCGCTTCGTGCCCGTTCTCCTTTGTGCGAGGCCCGCAGCCAGCGGCAGATCCATTCGAACTCGAATCGGACGGGCGGAACCGGTTCCGACGAGCGGGGCACCGCATGCGACGTCGGTGGGCACCTGCCCAAATAGCAAAACGCACCTTTGATTACCCTTTCGAAGGGATCGGCTCTTGGGACGCCAAAAAAACCTCCATTCTGAGGTACACAAAGGGGCGGCAGATGAGTGATGAGTTTTTAAAAAAGAGAAGGATTTTCACAATGTCTTCGCCAAAAATAGCGTTGCCTTGACCGGGTGACCATCTGACCAATCTTTTGTCCGACCATCAGCTACCTCGTTCCTTCCAAACAAACAGCATTCTTCTTCCATCCCTTCATCTGCTCCTTAATTAAATATTGGCTCTTTTCACGTGGATCCTCCTCCCTTCGCGACACCTTTTGCCATTGTGCCCTTCTTTCCGTGGGTTTCGCAGCTTGGGCCGCCGCGGTCGAAGTGGATAATTCGAATGTATCCGGTTCGATCGCCGAGCTTCGAAGGAGCGGACCCGCTCCTTCCAACGGCGCCGCGGCGCCTTTACCCAATCCGAACTCCCGTCGGGACTCCCGTTCCCGTTCGGCCGTTTTGAACGTCGGAAGGAGCAAAAAAAAAAAAATTTTGCTCTGCGACAATTTCAGGTAACGCCCGGTGCGCGGCGCGGGCTCGTTCAGAAAATCCGTCACAGTGGGAAGGGTTGCGAATTGTTTGCAAGCATAAACCCTCCGGTTGGAATTTCAATAAGGGTTGACCACCTGAGATTTTGATTCCGTTACAATGGCAGAGGTACCGTGGGTCGCATGCGTCCCTCCCGCCCCCGAAAACCTCGTTTCCCCCCCAGAATAGGTTTCCGTTTCTCGTGCGGGGTCCCGTTACCCGAGCGATTTTTCGGAGAAGCCTCCGCTCGCCGGGGAGACGACTTTCCTCGAATCCCTCGGGATTTCCTGGAAATTCGTCTGCCGCGTTTGACCTTGAACTTGCGCATTTCTGGTCAAGCAAATTTCGTGAAAAAAGTCTCGGACGGAAGGTCAAAGCGACCGAAACGAAAAGTAAAAGAGTCCGCGATGGCAAATCGGGTGATTTTCCTTTTAAACCAGTTCCCCTTCGTTTGGCGACCCAAATATTTAGTCAATTTCTGCAATCCATTAACAGTTTTTTATAATTCGCATCAGCCTTAACCACATTTAGTCGGTGTCAATGAAAATGTCAATGTCGAATCGAAGATGAAAAGATCCTCGATTCATTTGCGGCTCCGAAACGGCGAAATTCGCTCGCCGGCACCTCCCGTTTGCGGGGCGTCCCGACGTCCGCGTCCGGGTCCCGGAAATCCGGTTGCGTGTACGTGAAGTGAAATTCACGTTTCCAGACTCCGGACGCGACGCACTCGGAAAGAAGACTTATGTAACATCGTTCACGGAGTGAAGGATCTCATAAAACCGGCTATATTTTAGGGAATATTAATGGAGGATCGCTCGACCGGCTTAATGTACGTGAAAAAAAGCGAGCATTTATAGAATTGAACCAGTTGTTGTGAAATCCGGAGTTAAACAAAAAATGAAAGGCCCCGGAGGAACACGAAAAAAGTTTGGACTCGCCGAATATTGGTTAAAAATTCGGTAACAAAAAATAATATTTAATGGAACCTGCAGCTTGTACCCATTCGAACTAACCGTTGTATAAATCATACAAATGAACGTTCGAAAACCTGATTTTATTATAAAAATAATTCACCGAACTGACAATTTTGTTTCTTCATTCGATTTACTGAAAACCACGTCAAATGCATTTACCATTCCCCGTTTCGAAATGCTTCGCGTCTCGTGTCGCTCTGTCGCCAACTTTTAGCCGAGCGATTCTTTTTCACCTCCTCTTCCGTCTTTGCTCCTGCCTCCTGCCGAAACCGAAAATGTCGGCCCTCGGCGCGCGACGAAAAACTTCTCGCCGTGCGAGAAAAGGCTCTCGAAAATGAAGATCCTCGCAGCCGACGTTAGAACTTTATTTTCCACTGAAACGAGCGTCGTCCTTGCGGGAACCGCAAAGCAATTAAATACCCGACAGCAGCTGGAGAATTTCGGCAGCTTTGCTTATTGCGTAGAGGGAATACCTTTCCTGGGAATCGAGGAAGGAAAGCTTCTCGCGAGCCGGTCGTGGACGAGCTCGGCGGAAACACCGCAAGATTCGGCAGGATTTCCGGAGGGGTGGCACCGAATGAAAAATTCTCGTCGTCCTACTCCTGCCGCGGCCGCCGAGAAAGGAGGAGAGCTCCGGGGAAGCCCTCGTCGCCCTGCACTTTCGCGTGCCGCAGTGACGATTCCCGCATTATTCGCAAAAGGAAGGGATTCGGGATCGTTCGCCGGCTCCGTGCTCCTCCCTCGGCCGCAAAACGAGAAAACTCGCGTTCGGTCTCGACGGGCCCGTGCCATTGATACGTATTTCATATCGGACACTTGACCCTGACAGTTAGCGTGTCCGTGATCTGTTGATCTATTTCCCGATAATTCATTCATGTTCGTCATTTCTCTCTGCGGTCGGTTATTTCCGTCGGTCCGCGAGCGGAACGTCCCGTTACCTGGTCATCGGGGCAGATGCTGCGAGCGTCCCGCCGTTTCCATCGTCGGAAGCCTCCGGGATGCGTCCGGACGCTTTGCCTACCGGAAGCCCGCCGGCGGGCCTCGGAATCGGTCGCCTCGCGGTGGTCGAACCCGGGTCGTTGCCGACGACGAATTCGGAGTCGAGCGCCCGAAATTCCCGGGGCGGGGGGGGGGGGGAGGCGTCCCGTGCGACTTTTCACCTCGCAGTTTTTCCTCCCCGGGAGAAGAAATTTCAAAATTTCGCACGTGCGAATTTTATTGGCAACCTCTATTCGGATAAATGTGGCAAGGATGTCCTTGCGTTTTAGGCCGGTGCCCTATTAACCCAGAAGAAACGAGACAATTTTAACGAGGTGGAAGAACGGTAAAAATTCGGTCGAAGGCTCGGCCTTTGTTTGCGGCAACCTTTGGGTACCTCCAGAAGGGGAAAAATCCACGTTTCTTTGTCCGTGAATCGTAAATAATTTGCAATTTTCAATGGGCGAAGAGAAGGCACCCTTCGCGGTAGTGGCCTTGACACGGTTTCCCCTATTGCGACCGGCATTTTGTGTTTGGGCAAACAAACCTCTTCGCCTTTTCCGGCCGCCCTCCGCCCCTGACGATCTTTGCCGCCCCGTTTGCTTTGTGGATCCACAATCTGGTAAAAGGCGAGAGCAGATTCGAAGGATCTCGGATCGCTTTGTGCCTCTCCGGTTCGCCGACAGTTTGCCTTCGGGGGCGACAAAAGGACGCGCAGCTTCCCGTTGACGCATGCGTCTCATCGGTTCTCGCGGAGGCCGGCAAACGGGCCTTCCGCCGCCGTCGCGCCCGAGCGGATCTCTTCGCGGAAGGGAAATTCATCGATCCGGAGGTTTCCCTTCTTCGACAAGGCGGTGCTTGGGCACTCGCGAAAAATAACATTTTGGGCCATTACCGAGGGCCGGTCGGGTTGACAAACGCTGGCCTCAGGAGCGTACCCGCGGATAAGAAACCACGACCCGAAGGTCCCGGGAATTTTGCCACGCTCAGCCGGAGAGGCGATTAATTATTCTTTAAATTAAAAACAGTGCCGTGGCAAGGTAATCCAGTGACCTCGCGGTGATGCTGCGAGAAAACTCGTTTCCACTGAAAATTCGGGTTGTTTGAATCACTCGTCAACCTTCTCCCCGAAATCGTGACGACGTCTGGTTGGAGGCACTGTTAAATAAATGGAGCAGAAACCGCGATCCTCGGGGTCAGGCACATCGAGGGAACGAGGCGAAATTCGCGCGGCGACGGCAAAGGAAGGAGCCTTTCGAAAGGATGCGGTCCCGGAGCGAGTCTCCCGCCATTTTCGTCATTCGGTAAACGCGGCAGAAGTTCCCCTCCGGAAGGGGAAGGTGACGCAGCCTCCGCATTCGAGCCGCGAACTTTTCCATGGGTGACGGAGGCGGCGTCGTCTCCGCACGGAAAGCGGGTCCTTCGGGACGAGCGAGTCGGTCCTCCGGCTCGAGGAGGCTGCCATGCTCGGGCCCGCAGAAGACGAAGAAAGAAGCGGTTGGAAATTCCACAAGGGACCGTCCCAGGTTTCACGTTTTTTTGTTTCTCAGACAAAAAAAGGACCGAGGAGGCGTTGAAATTTTTCAAAGATTGAATTCAACAATTTCCAAGGTTTCCTGCACTCAACCGTGGCTTTAAACTTGCACAATGCTTTTAATAAGTCTCTTCGTTAAAAAAATGCAGACGATCCTTCACATAAACCTTTAATGCGTCGTTAGCAGCAAAGGGATCTAAGTTTACATGCATTTCAACCCCGTGGCCACGTCGGTTTCTCGGAGTGTCTCGCGAGCTCGAGTTTCCGGCCAACCCTTTCGGGATGCCGCCATCGCGGGCGGATTTCCCTCCGGGTCTGCCGTGCACGTTCTTCTCCCGCAAGGAGCGGACGCTTCGGCCTTCTTGCGCATCCTCCGCAGCCTCCGATCTTCGAGAAATCTCACCTCCTTGCCCGGAAAGCGCCGTGCGGCGATGCGGGAGCTGCGCGCTTCCCGCCCGATCGCTCTTTTCCGGCCGGTGCCGGTCGGAGGCCGCCCGCCCTCGACAACCCCCCAGAACGGAAGTTCGATGTGCGGGTCGAGATTCGATCTCGAATCGTCCGAAATGCAACAAGGCGTTAAACCGTCGACTTGCGTGTTGGAACCTTTTTCCGTTCAGCCGGGTAATTTTTGTAGGAGATTTATGAATGTGGCCTCACGTATTGGTATTTTATGAAAAAGATATTCGTAATGAGATCTCGGCAGATCTCCCAACCGAATTCCTCCCTTAACGATGACCGTAATCGAAAGGGCAATCAATGGGTTCATTTGGAAACCTCGTGAAGGAAGGTTTATGTGCGCGGGGTGCGAGCCCCGCCACCCTCGGTTCCACGAGGAAGGGCCCGAGCGTCATAAAATGCACCCACGGAGTTCCGACCCGGTTTGCCGCCGGCAGGAATTCGCTCCGTCCGTCGAAAGGTAGAAAGTGCATCTTCGCCCCTACAAATGGATGCAGACAGAAATAAAGAAGGCGGTTGAAGGAAATGTGGGTCACACCTGCTTTCTGTATCCCCCCGAGGTGGCACTAATGGCGGTCGATGACGACGGTTAGGTGGTATCGTTCGGCGAGACATCTGCTGAATGCCCGGAGCACGTGAGGATCAACGAACCGCTCTCGGATGGTGCGCTCGCAGCTTTCCCGGCTTTCGCGTCTCGCGTTTCCTTCGAGGAGCCATCCGCACCCGGCGGATGGCCGGAAGGAGCCCGGCGGGCTATTTCCGGCGTCTCAGATCCGGGACTGCGCCGCTCGCGCCCTTGCGGGCCCTGGAAGCGTTTAAGGCTCCACATCCGAAATGAAAGTTGTAATGCGCGAGAACACGGAATTGAGACGCGAGGCGGTGAAACTCATTGGGGGCACCGTACGTTCAATTATCTACAATAATACATGGTGAATAATTTTGAAGCGAAAGACGTGCCTTTGGGTTAAGGTCGTAGAAAGTTACAGGATAAAGGAGAGAAGTTATTTTCAGGAGAAATTTATGAGCGTGAACGGAGGATTCGGCGTCATAAAACCCGCGAGAAGTGCTCGCCCCCCGAAGCATCCCGGAGAGACTCCGCGGGCCGAAGCAAGATGCCGACGCGAGGTCGCTAACGAAGACGCTTTCGGATCGAATTACTGCCGGATGGCGCGAGCCGTCGGTCGAGCGCCCTGCCGTCGACGCACCCTGACGGACGCGGTCGTCGGTGCGTCGAAGCGCGGCCATTGGACAAAGTGATTCATTTTGCGTCACGCAGGCTTCTGCGAACGCAATGGCACGGGCTGATTCATCCGCAGTCCGCGGGCGTCTGCCGCGAGACGGGTGACTCACCGATCATCCCGACGGGAACCGGGAGGAACCTCGGCGAGTGCGCCGGTGCTCCCGACACCCGTGGTCCTCGACACCCCGCTCCCGCAACAGATTCCGCGGTTTTTCCGCGGCGCCCCGACCGTCCCCGCGGGACCCGAAGAGTCCATCCGGAACGGCGGGAAACGTTGATCCCGATGATGTTGATTTTGTAATCGAATCCCGCGAAACTGAACTTGGACAATTCCTTATTGGCGGCGCATGTTGACGCGTTTCCGTTATCGCCGATTCCTTGGATTTTATAAACGACGCAAAGCTCGGAATTAATTGCAGGTTGAATTTCTCCAGAGTCGCAACCATCCGAGAGGTAAACAAAGCTTTTGCTGCCATGTAGCAGCCTCTCAGATTCCCGTTTGGGTGCCCTCGAAACGTGATTCGCGAGCAAACAAACGCACTGAGACAGCAACTTTTGGCGTTTGGCAGCCCCCGCGACCGTGTGCGGTTTCAGGTGCCCTCAACTTCCGCGGAAGGGAAACCTTCGAAACGGTCGGAAGAGGAGAGCGAGGCGGATGGGAACGACGACAAAGTCGGGCGAAGGAAAACGGAAACGGATCGCCTGGGACCCGAAAATTTGACGCGGCCGATTCTCTGCGGGACGAAGAAAATCCTGGTTGCCGAACGTCGGGGCTTTCGTACATTGCCCTTTTCGTCATCCGACCAACGCCGCGATACCAATAACGGCGATTTAGTGTTTTCTTCGACTG